>JALLOT010004089.1:0-10599 GCA_036939595.1 Thalassiosira livingstoniorum | reverse complement strand
GTTGAAATCTCCAGTGGCCTCGGTGGAGACGGTGAATATAAATGTTTCCAAGGATGGACTTTTCTCTGGGCTCGATGACCCTTCGGCTCGGAAAGTTGTACAGGAGGAGGCCAATTTACTTGGGGGGTTGGAGGCTGCGAAGCCGGCAGAGCGTGCTGAAGGTGGAAATGGCTTTGAGTTAAACTCTACAGCAGGGAAAGTGGTCGTCACACCGTCTGACCCTAAGGTTGCTGGCTCCACGAACAATCTTCAGCAGTCTCAAACTAAGAATGCAGCATTGCCAACGTCCCCCACAGTGGATGGTCTATCTACTCCTTTCATTGATACACCAATGGAGACTGTCGATGTGCAACCGACTGGGAGTGAAGGGCGAGGCAATCAGGAGACTGGTGTTGAGAATGGGCTGATGCAGTCGGCTTCGAAATCGATGTCTACTCCACGCGTGGGATTTAGCAAGGATGATGATGTTAGGATGTTTGACAGCGATCACTCCCCGTCGTATGACAGTGACGAGGAAAGAGCCTTCCAAGCAAGTCAATTGAAGTCTCCTCCTCTTAGTCATGCTATTCCTCCCTCAGTGATGCAGGTAGAAAACCAGATGGATTTCACCCTTCAGTCAGATCTCCTTCAATCCAACCAATCTTCTTTATTGAATCCTTCAGCGTCTCCTTTTAAACCTGCTTCTACAGCATCAAAGCTAGCGTCTCCAAGTCCTTCTAGTCTCAAACCATCGTCGTTTGGTCAACACTCAGTGGACCCCAGCAACTCAGCTCAATTGGATGAAGATGAACCCGTCAGATCATCGCGGTTTAGGAACAAACGCCCCATCCGTACGGGCGATCCTATGACAATGATTACATTGACTGTGCAGCCACCAGCTGATCCGAATGCTGTTATTGTATCTCATGTCCTCGAGGGATTCCGTCAGTACTTTGAAATTATGCAGAAAGTGGATTCAACTGTGTCAATTCCTCCATTGTATGACGGGGAAGAAGGGTTGGAGAAAATCACTGACAGCTCAATCCAGTCCTTTCCCATGGAGTTTGAAATGGCGGAAGGATACGTGGAGGTACCCCAGCCTTGGGCGATGCATCGTGTTTGGGGGAAGGACAAGATGGGTAATCCCAAACAGCAACCTCCAGCTATTCTCAACTTCTACTTTGCCTCCAAGCTCTGCCCTGACTACGTTCTTCAGACTAGTAACATTATCTCCGGACGGTTCAATATTTCAGCCAAAAGAAAGACGTTTGAATCTGTTGGAACTGCTGTTCTATATCATCTCTGTGCTGTTTCAGTTGACCTGTGCCCTAAGGGTATTGAGTCTCTTCTTTTTGATGGGGCGACTAAGATGGAACTTAAGCTTCAAAAGAAAGGTATTAATAAGAAGTGGAGTGGTCATGAGTTTCCACCATTTGTTGTCTCTCTCCAGGGTCAGCGCCAGCTTCGCATTTCGGATACATCAAAGGAACTTCTGGATCACTTGGATGGTGGAGAGTACGATGATCATGTTAAGAGATGGTTTGCGATTGAGTGTTGCAAGGTTGACAGGGAGAGGATTAAACCGGTTTTTGACCAGCTCAATGAGACGGGCTGGCTCGTCAAGAATATTGGACGCAGAGCTCACATTTTGGAGGCTCCATTTGGGAATATATCAGAGGCAAAAAAAATCATTTACTCCAAAAAACAGTTTATCCATCGCAACTACAATCACTTGGTCACCACAGTAGAATTTCCTTTCATTACCAGTTTGAACTACACGGTGAAAGTGCGCATGGCAGACCCTAACACTCCTCCTCCCTACAAATACTCTTGCCTTCGTAAGGAGTTGCTCAATCTTCAATTACCTGACACTCGTCAATTGATTGATAGCATCATCCCCATAAATGATGGTCCAAACCGCGGTCTCCACACTCTGTCCTTTCCAAACACAGGAGCTCATTTGGCCATGGTTGGACTCTTCATTCCGTACATTGTGCCATTCTTTGAGCACTACCTAACTGTTGTTCGTAAGTTCAGTGTGGCCTGTAAGAATGACTTCATGAAAAGCTTTGACATTGATGAACGTCGCTTGGCTGGAGAGAGTACGTTTGACCTGGACACCTGGGAAGTCAAATACAAGTTTGCGACCAAGGCGTCTCAGTTCATTGAGGATGCAGTTAAAGCTGGCCTTCTACCTCCACAGAACTCCTCTGGTGATGGTTCCCCTGCTCTTCGGTTTCGACATGGGAAGCAAAACTTTGATACAACGGAAATGGAACGTCTGGCACAGCGGATGAACTTCAAGAATGCTGTTGAGGACCTGAAGGAGATGGAAGATGTTGATGATTCGTGTACTGTCAATAGCTCCGCTGGAAATACAAACGGTGCAGATACGTTGAGGTCACAGAACACAGAGCAAAAGGCTCTTTCTGGTAGGGACGACCAACTGAGGGAGCTGCAGATTCAGCAGTCTGGACAGCAAGATGATGATGGTTCTGTAGTGTCTTCGATGTCAGGAGTTTCAGTTGATTCTAGCTTTGGTCTCATGCATGAACGTGACAAAGCACTGGCAGCAGTGAATGCCAAGGCAGAGGCTGAACGTCTTAGGCTTGAAAATGAGAAAATGGCCAAAGAACTGGCAGAGCTGCGGCTCATGAAGGCAGCGGCTGAGGGTGGCTCGGCTGCGGGGGCCTCTCATGACTCTTCCCTATAGGGTGAGTCATGAGAAATGAGTAGACCGAATAGGGCCTTGACTGGGGGCACGAGTCAAGGTCTAGGTATGAGTGCCCACCCTGGGGGTGTGAGAGATGGAAGGGCCATCTCTCAACGATCTATTCGCTCTCAACAGCGTGCTGGGAGGTTTAGATCAAACAAAGTTTCACGTCAACTTCATAATTTTCATAAATCAGCAAAGAAATTCATCCAGAAAAAACAACCATCATTCAATGAACTTCGTGATGCAGTTCTACTCGCACAGAAAACTCCAAAACAATCACTGTCAGATGACCTTAAATCCAAGGCAGCAGATCTTCTACAGGCACGTCGTCAGGAGGAGTTGAAGGTGAAAGAACAAATTCGAGAGTTGCGTAAGGATTCGGTGGGCTGGGTTCCTCCTGACAAGCCAGATGATGTGGTTTGGTTGCTATTTGAGAATAGAAATAGTATTGGAATCTTCACGTCGATGTGGAAAGTCACAAAAATCAATTCGTTAATCAATCAATTTCAAGCAGACGGAGTCTTTTCGAATGAAGACCAAGTTAATTGGTCAATGGTTGACCATTCCAAGTCACTGTCGGAGCTGCTTGCAGTGGGGAAACTGAAAAATTGTGTTGCTGCTCATAATACACACGAAGCCATCGAAAGAAGTCAGCCGGGCGGTACCTCGGCAATGGTGCTGAATCGTCTAACCTCCTTTGTAATTGAAACTGGTGCGGATCCGACGGGACTGGGGCGTTGGTCATGGATTCGAGTGGGCTATGGGAACTATTCTACTTATTTGGTTTCGGCATACCAACCTGTTGTACCGTCGTCAGCTCGTCGGCGCCGTCGTCGCAAGAACTGGACATCCAAACGCTCCAAACTCAAGAAGTCCACTGTGTGGCACCAACAACGGAGATACTTCCTCCGCAAGGGTGAATTTCAGTGCCCTCGCACACTTTGGCAACGAGACTTGGTGGAGCAGCTTGTGGAGTGGAGAGCTGCAGATAACAATGTCTTCCTCATGGCCGACCTCAACGAAAATATCTATTCTGGGAAGTTTGCTCGGCGTCTTCAGGCTGATGACTTGTTGATGACAGAGCTCTGTCAATCATTTCATGGAGTTCAGGCTCCAGCCTCACACATGAGAGGCACCGAACCTATTGTGGGACTCTTTTATAGTCCAGGTGTGGTGTGCAAAAATTATTTAATCTGTGAGCATGGCAGAGGTGTGGGTGATCACAGACTTCATGTTGTTGATCTGTGTGGTTACTCAGTTCTGGGAACCCCTTTTCCCACCCTGGGTGCTGCTGAAAGTCGCAAGCTCACTTGCAAATGCCCTCGTGCTGTGGCGAAGTACAACAGGGTTCTGAAGGATCTCGCCCTCCGTCATAGACTTTTTGACAAGACGGTTGGTTTAGATGAGAAAGCTGATGGGGTCTGTGCTGGCACTGTATCTCCAGCAGAGTTCCAACTTCAAATGAGCAAGTGGGATAAGGAGCTCAGTGACTCAATGGTTGCCGCGGAAGATCAGTCAAATAAATTTTTCAATGGACAACTTCCATACAGTCCAGAGGTGGGGCTATGGGTCCGGCGCAAACGTCTATACAAACAGATGGAGCTGTTTCATCAGCGGAAGATTCAGGACCCGAGGAACTTTCTCAGAGCCTGCAAAAAAGCTCTCATTGATCCGCCAACTACCATTACACCTGAACAACGGGTACTTCTGTTGGAGGCGTCGATTCAGAAACTTCATGATCTCCGGAAGGCTGCACCGAAGTTGAGACGGGTTCATCTCAATGACCGCCTTCATGATGCTTGTCTTCGTGGCGACCAGAAAGCCATCAATGCCATTGTGTCCCTTCTCAAGAATGAAGGAGTTCGTAAGAGTTGGAGGAACATCCATAAAACGACTAATCCCAGGACGAGTGGTGCTGTGGGTGCAATTCAGGAAGCTGTTGCTGAAAACCCTCGGACATTTCATGATGAGGATAACTTATTTGATCAAGCTTCGTCTCAGCTTGTGGATAGATTTACGTTGGCGTACTCAGCTCCAATCTTTCAGCAACAGTTATTCGATGATGTTGGCTACTGTGGTGATCTTCCTGCCACAATTGCAATTCTGAGAGGAGAGTATCAATTCCCTCCCGACACAGACTTTTACACCAAGGCTCTGTGTCAACGTGCGGCTCACATCTACAAGACCATGTCTGCTCATGAGACAGCTACTTTCGTTACCACAGATGACTTTGTTTTTTATTGGAAGACCCAAGACGAACGGGTCAAGTCCAGTCCTTCTCGTTTGCACATGAGCCATTACCGGGCAGCATCATCTGATCGACACAATGCTTCCCTGCACGCATGGAAGCTTTCGATATGTGCGAGGACAGGTGTTCCGTTAGAGAGGTGGGGTTATGGAATACAAGTACTCCTGGAGAAGATTTTTGGTGCTGTTCTGATTGAAGACATGAGAGCTATCTGCTTGTTTGAGGCTGACGCTAACTGGTGGACTAAGTTAGTGTTTGCCAAGCGTATGATGGCTAATGCATCGGAGCAAGGTGTCCTTCCTCAAGAACAATTTGCTTGCAAAGGACGCCAGACGACTGATGCTTCGTTGGTTCTTATTCTCTTTGCGGACTTGTGTAGAACTCTACATCACGCGGCTTCCATCTGTGGATGTGATCTTGGCCAGGCTTATGATAGGGTGGCTCATTGCATCCAATCGTTAGCATGCCAGGCGTTTGGTGTTCCAGGGAAAGCAGTTGCAATGTGGTTATTAATTATGCAAACGATGGCTTTTTATCTTAGCACGGCGTATGGCTTATCCACCAGGACTTATGGTGGCTCGTCTCAGAGACGCACACAAGGGAATGGCCAAGGGAGCGGGTTTGCCCCTCCATCCTTTAACTGCTTAAGTGCTCTAATGATTGAAGGGTACAAGACCATGAACCACGGCTTACGCTTGGCAACTGCTTGGAGTGGTGTTCTTCTGTGGCTTGCGGCTATTATTTTTGTCGATGACACTGACCTTCTCCATTGGGCACCGACCCCATCCATGACTGTTCCAGAATTCACTCGGTACATCCAGACTGCCATTGACGATTGGGGCAGGTTCGTTCAAGCCACTGGTGGTATTCTGAAGCGGAAGAAATGCCACATCTATCTGATGATGTGGAAATTTAGACGGGGCATTGCGAAACTTCGTACTCCACGTGAGATGGGCGACCCCACGTTTACTATACCTCAGCCGTCGGGTGAGGACGTTCCGATTCCTCTGCTTCACTGTTCTACGGCATCTAAAGGTCTGGGTGTGTATTCTTGTCCTGCGGGTGATTTCTCCACACATGTCGACAAGAGGATAGTGTCCAAGGGTCTTGAGTGGGCTGACAAGCTAGCAATTCGTCCACTTCCTCGCACTGATGCCTGGATTAGTCTCCGTGCTCAGCTTGTTCCGTCGATGTCCTATGGGATTGGAGTGGTTTCTCATCCTCCCTCGAAGATGGAGGAGGCATTTGGGAGAGTGTATTTTCGCCTTCTCCTATTTCTGGGAATGAATCGCAACATTCGTAAAGAATTTCGAACTCTTCCCAAAAAATATCATGGGGTGGGTTTACCCAACCTGAATATAGAGTGTGTATGTGCGAAGCTGGATCTTTTGCTTCGACATTGGGACTCCCCTGATGCTATTGGGTCGATGCTTTTGGCAGCCTTTGAAGCACTGCAGGTGGAGACTGGCCTGTCGGGACAACTTCTGGACCGACCATTCAAAACAGTTGGGTTTTTGGCAACAGACACGTGGTTTTCCCATCTGTGGGAGCTTCTGTCCACATTTGAAATCCACATCACTATGGAAGCACGGTTTGAGCTACCTCTCTTTCGTGAGAAGGATCGATCAATTGTGTCTGCTGTGCTGTCCCTGGGCATCTTCTCCGAGGCGTCCATTAAATCGATTAATCGGGTGAGGAAGTTTCTTCGGTTGTATGCTCTGTCAGATCTTGTCCTGATGGATGGCAAGACAATTGATCCTCGGGTACTGGAAAGGACACCACTGGAAAGCAAGTGGCAGTTCTCATATGAAAAACCTACATCTGCGGATTTCACTAATTGGGATACAGCAGTTCGTGCTCTCTTCTCCTCGACTATGACCCTGCATCATGAACTAGGTGACTTCGTTGCTCAACCCCATTTGGCAATGGACTGGCGGTTTTCCTCCCAGAAAAATGAAGTATATTACATCGTTGGAGAAGGCCAATGGGTGGTTTACTCTCATGCCCCCTCTCAATATGAACTACGGGGCAAGACTCCATATATCATGGACCGTCAAGAACCGATTTGGTCTTCTTCCCTGGACTTTGCTAGTGTGAATCTCATCGATGCATGCACGGTTCATCTACACTCCGTCGCTCCTCCTCCACCTGTGGTCTCACAAGACCTTTCCTTCTGGGGGGTTATTCAATCCTTTTCAAATCAGTCTTTGTTTAAACATTTTACTTGTGATGGCGATGGTTCCTGGATACTTCAAGCCATTCAACAGGGGTCGTTACTAGTCTGCAGCGATGGCTCCTACATGCCAATGGTCGACAAGCGGGTGTCTTCAGCTGCTTTCATCATCAAGTGTTCTCTCACTGGTTTGAGTGCAAAAGGTACGGTAGTGGATCGATCCCCATCAGCCGGCAACTATCGTGGTGAAATCCTTGGGTCCTATATGGCAGCACTTGTCATATATGCTGCTACGCATGGCAGGGTCTTATCGGATCGACCGTCAGTAGTGTTTGGATGTGACAACACAGGCGTGAACTCCCATGGCAATTCTTTGTCTGCCTCGCTGCCAGCGAAGCAGTCACAAGCTGATGTACTTCGTGCATACAAGAATGTTCGACGAGCCTTGCAAGTAACTTCTTCAAATGTTTACGTGGCCAGCCATCTCGACAAGTTTGTGCTATGGTGCCACCTGACTCCACTCCAACAGCTGAATTGCTTGTGCGACGCCATGGCCAAAGATGCATTGGTGGAAGCAGTTACCAACGATGAATTCATAGATGACAGTCTCCCCTTTGAATCAATACATATCTCCGTTGCTAAGGTGAAGTGCTGTGGCCAGCTAAAAGAGAGAGTGTATGATCTTTGGGGTGCTAAGGTTGCAAGGAACGTTCTACATGACAAGAAAATCTTGCATAAAAATCTTTTTTCCTTGGTGGACTGGGAAGCTCTGGCAGCAGTCGGCTCTTCCCATGGCCCTGCGTTTAGTGCCTGGCTCACGAAGCATGTGACACATTGCTGTGGCACAAATCGTCACCTGAGCCGTATGGACAAATCAATTCGGAATATTTGTCCAAGTTGTTCACTGCCTGATGAAAACACTCAACATATCTTGCGCTGTAGGGATAAGCAACGAACTCAAATGTTTCTGCACTCGTGTTCAGAACTCGAGGCTTGGCTTGTCAAGACTCGGACTGCTCCTTCGCTGAGGTCTTCGCTTATCAAATATGTTCAGGGTAGGGGTAGAGTTACTATGCAGTCGTGCATTCCCTCCATCAGCAGGCTTCGTGCGCTTGCTTCGTCGCAGGATAAATTGGGTTGGGACTCTCTGATGGAAGGGAGGATATCTACTCTTTTCTATCAACATAGATTGGAAGACTGCGAAGCACGAAGACGTAAGGGTAGTGCTCGGAAGTGGGCTAACCAGCTAGTGGCTCAGATCCTCCGTGTCACACATGCCCAATGGTGTTTTCGGAACCAGTGTATTCACCACAAGGTTGATGGGGATATGACTACTCGGGACCTTGAAGCTCTCATCAAGGAAGTTAATGATCTAGCCCATACGGATCCCATGGACCTGCTTGAAGATCACAGGGACCTCCTCGATGTTGACTTCGATAAACTCCTACAAACTGATAGCATTTCGGATCTTAACTACTGGGTGGCAGAGGTCACGGCTGCCAAAGAGGCTGGTGTTCATGGACGTCGATTGTTAGCTGCAGAAGCACAGAGGCGTCGGTCTTCTCCTCGCTTTCGTCATAATTCTTCTCCAAGTAAACAATCTTCTCCAACTGCAGCTGAGACACCAAGGTTCTCTCCGTACCAGCTACGCTCTAGAGTGCATATGATGGCTGATCCAGATGTTGTTGGGGAGAAAGAATTGCGGTATAAACCTCGGGTTAAGTACAAATAACATTAGTGGTAGTTGACCCGTCTTAGGTCAAATCCCTGCGCTAGTACGCAGAAGATGCCTTGCATTACGGCCCCGTTTGCTGTTGCTGCATACTTTGTGTGCAAAAGAAAGACAAAAGTTATGTCTGCCTAGTTTTTCTAGTGTAATTTTTTAAGCTGATATTTGATATTTGTCAAAATCATTTCTCTTGCTTCTTCATGCAATTTTTTCTGCCGCCATGAACCTCATCAAAAATATTAGTGTATCAAATCCACAGACAAATGTGTAGAATCAAGTATGAAATTGAGTCCCATCAATATATGAAAAATTCATGATTTTAGGTGATAAATTTTAATATGTAAATTTGGATTTGTCTGTCAGAAATCTACATATCAGGTTCTTGTATGGTCTACATAGGCTCCTCCTAATGCCACCACCAGGGAAATTATCAAAGATACTAGAATATCATTTTCAAGGACAGGCCTCTGTCACCCCTCCTGTTTTTAGTCCTAGTCATATCTCTACTGTAGTATATGTCTTGAACTCTAATGTTACAAGACAGCGGAAACAATCTTTCACTGCAATCTCCATCTTCTGCTGGTGTTGGGGAGGGGAAGGTGCTTGCCTTCATTATTTACTTCTTGCCTGTAAAAACTCTGCCATCAACACCATTGTGTTGATTGAGCACGTACTGTCTCTATGCCTGATCTACTATATTGACAGGATTTAGTAGGGGCCATAGAGCAGGGTAAATCTATGGGAGGAGCTAGTATTATAGCCCTCCAAATAAATTCATGGACTTCAATTTTTTTGGAATTTGGTGTTGTTGGCTTTCATCCCCTCCACCAATTCTGCTGGCATTGAGACTACAAGGTGTTGACTCCATCCACCTTCTCTGCCTTATCCGTTATCAGCCACCGTCTCCACCATTGAAAGTTTGTATTGGCTGATTGTTGGATTGCCAGTTCATCAGTGGCACCAACAAGTCTCTGTGCTTGATCAACACAAGTGAAGGGGGAGGGGGCTTACTTACCCTATCATTGATCATGCCCATCATGGCCACGTCTGTACTCCTAGAAATGATGGCCACAGCTAATTTTGAATAGAAGAGGTTTCCAATGACCAACTGCAACCTCTTCCAAATTTTTCTCCCTCACTCCTCCAAGTACCACACCCAACAGGCATGCCTAGAACTTCACCAACACCCAACTCAGAAGCAAGTTCTCCCCTTGTCTATCCCTGCCCAATTTCTACAACAGCACATATTTTTCTGGCGGCATCCATGGCTTGGAGTTTGTTGCAAGCCATAGGTGCCTTTTGCCAAGGCTTATGCCTTGACCGCCAAATGCTCAGCTGTGGGGGCCAAGCTTTTGCTTGACGAGGGCAATACAACCAAGGTCATGGCACACAGCACACTTGGCCCTAGCAGGTGACCTCCTCCTCTGGGTGGAACACCTGCACCTTCTTGAGCCCCATTGTGCCTTTGGTGACACAGCATTTCACCATGCCCATGTCACCATTCACCAAGTCTGCTTGGCAGTTGTCTCCTCTCAAGCCTTCCTCAAGAGCCCACACAACATGCCTTCCAGTCCTTGCAACATGCATGTAATGGAGTCTCTATCTCTATGGTGGAGGACGGCTTGGGACTACCTACAGTCCCCGCAGGCAGCTACATTTCTTCCACAGTGCATCCGTCTTCACAGGAAGTAGGGTTTAAAAACTTGATCCACATTAGCAAACTTGATTTTTGGCCTATTTTCACTCAAACTTCA
>JALLOT010004088.1:0-10609 GCA_036939595.1 Thalassiosira livingstoniorum | reverse complement strand
CCCCTGAACTGTAACTCCCGCCCACGTTATAAAATTATTTTAATCATTAGAAGTTCGTTAAAAGGATTTAGTAAAAGGGTAAAAAGGTCGAATTTTCGAGTTAGTGCTATTAATATATAGATACGCTGGAATTTCCTAAGATATTATTAGGCAGGGGTAGAGGAGCGAGGCATGCAGGCGGGCAGGGTAGACATGTGTATCTCTAGGTGTAGGAGTAAGTATGTTGTAATGTACCTAGTACAATACCGTTTGCACTCTAGCTTGCTTGCTCATAATAATAATATCTCTCTCTCTAGAGAGAGATAGAGCACTGTAGTAGTTTGGTAGTATTGGTACATAGGAGTAGTATCTCTTTAGTTAGTGCTAATAAATACGTACAATACTACTTTCTTATGGTAGTAAGGTATGGTACCAAAAGGTACTATGATATGGTACTAAGAAGTTACTTATGGTATGGTACGTACTACATTTTTTCAGCCCTCCTCATTCAACAATCGTCGCCTCGAAGCCAACAAATGAAAGAATAATCTCGCCCAATCTCGCTCGAATCCCACTGGGCGACAATGAAGAAATAGATAAGTAATACGAGTGATATGTATGATGTTTGCTGTCAAGAATAGAGACTGCAACTCCACTGCTAAATCCCAGCTTAAAACGGAAGACAAAGTAGGCGGAAATGGCAGCAGTAGTAATGGCACCAACCCCAATGGCAAAAGCCTCATCAAACCCAGGGCGTCTATCACTCCCCCGACTGCTCTCAACATCAATGACGTGCAAGTTCATTTCCCATTTCGTCCATATGATGTTCAAGTGAAGTATATGTCCTCCGTCCTGACAGCTTTGCAAAAATCTGAGCATGCTTTGTTGGAATCACCCACTGGAACTGGGAAAACTTTGTGTTTACTGTGCAGTGCATTGGCATGGCAAGTGGGGGAAAAGGGCAAATTGAATCTATCAAAAAAGAGGTTAAAAGAAGATGGCAGCGGTACCCAGCTCAGTTTCGACCCCGCATCATCCCTTGACCTCACCCAAAAAAATAACAATAATGCAACAACAACCGATCCGACATCATCGGAGTCATCATTGGCAGCAACAGAACCAGTGTCAAATAAACCACCCATTATCATTTACGCCTCACGAACCCACTCCCAACTGTCTCAAGTTGTCCGCGAGCTCAAAAACACTCGCTACAGACCACGCCATGCGGTTCTCGGATCTCGAGAACACACATGTATACACCCCAAAGTCAACCCCTTGATGTCTGCCAAATCCAGCAATTCCAAGTCCAACTCATCCAATGCTCTTCCTTTGAGTGCCTCAGAAGTAAACAATGGTTGCAACAAACTTAACAAAGAGCGAAAATGCATGTATAGAAACAATCTGGAGGAAGTATCAGGAGGTGGCACTTGGACCCCTCCTTCTAATGAACGTGTGCTGGCTGGTAACCATTACGAGCAGCCTGTGCTTGATATGGAAGATCTCGTGNGACGCTCTTCCGATCTCAACATCGCATATGTCCCTTTTATCATACCCGTTCTTTGGTTAAAGATGCTGAACTTATCTTCGTACCCTACAATTATTTGTTTGACAGGGATGCCCGAGAAACAACACTTGCTGAAGTTGATTTCAAGAATGCAGTCTTGATTTTTGATGAGGCACACAACTTAGAGGAATTTGCCAGTGAAAGTTCTAGCTTTGATTTAAGCAGTTCTGATGTTGCTGGGTGCGTCGGAGAGGTACAAAGAGCATTGCAGTATTTGGAAATGAATCCGGACATGGAGCAAGGTGGACCAAAAATGAAGGACAATCTACTACGATTAAAGTCTCTATTTTTGAGGTTTGAAAAGTATTTGATAGAAGGTGTGACTTCTCAAACAAACACAACAGGAGGGATGCGAAGTACTACATCACGAATAATTTCTTCTTCGGACAATGGGGAAGTATCTCATTCTGGAGAATTTATTTTTGACGTTTTTCGTGAAGGAGCTGGGATTACCCATGAAAATCATGGTATTTTTATCAACTTTGTGAAGCAAGTGGGTGATTTGATAATGGAATTTCGAGGAACCAGTGCATCGTCGTCAACAGGTACACCAAAGTTGGATCATTTTGGTACGTGATTGGCTCAAATGCAGATCCATCAAATTGTATTAGATATAGATTTTCTCATCATATGTTTCCAATTTCCTCCCTTCAAAAATGAAGTCAACTGTTTGAAGAGAACTTATGGCTCCGGCACTGATCTCTTGGCACTGGCCCGTGCCAAGTCCTACCGCGTACATGTTTCCAGAATTAGTGGCAACGGCAGCGGTGGATTTTCAGAGGGAAGGACCATTTCCTATTGGTGCTTTGCTCCGGCTCTTGCTATGCGCGAACTCTCCTTCCTCAATGTTCGATCCATCTTAATCACATCTGGAACTTTGTCTCCTCTTCCTTCATTTTCATTGGAACTTGGACTGCAGTTTCCAGTGCAGCTGGAAAATGATCATGTCATTCGGCCTGATCAAGTATTCGTAAGGGTTTTAGGAAAAGGGGGTATGTAAGACTTGAAATTTTCGCAAAAAACGTCTTCTCCATGTAGCAGCTCGCCACTGTTGTTCTAATCAATCTTTTGTCGTGTTTCTTGCAGTGTCTGGAAAAGAACTCTCCAGTAAATTTGGGCGTCGAGACGATCCAGAATACATTTTGGAGTTAGGAAATACTTTGGCTAGCCTTTGTAGAGTGATACCTGGTGGCGTTCTTATCTTTTTTCCTTCTTACAGTTCAATGCAAAATTGTATTCAGAGCTGGGGTGGACCTGCTTCTGAGCGATTTTCGAACGGTAGAGGGAGACAGTCTGGAGGCAAAGCAGGTGCTGCAAACTTTTTTGCTTCCAGGAAGAGAAAATCTTCAACTCCTCGTTACTCCTTCCCACAGACTCCAACACACTTCATGACGGCTGGCAGCGCGGAGACCTCTAATCCATGGAAACGACTTCTGACAAAAAAGGCAATTGTTCTTGAGCCCCGTTCAAGTTCTGATCTCAGCGACGCCATCAACGAATTCAAACGATTCCTTTCAATGCCGAAAAGTCCAGGATGCATTTTAATGGGTGTCTGTAGGGGAAAGATATCAGAGGGGATAGATTTTTCCGACGACATGTGTCGCGCTGTTATTGTTACCGGATTGCCATTTGCTCCTTATTTAGATCCAAAGGTAAAACTCAAGAGAGAATTTCTTGACGCAGCAAGGGCGAGCGAAAAGACTGCGCCTTCTTCCGATGGAGGATTTGGAAGCGGCAAAATGCCAGAAAATGGAAAAATACATTTATCTAGCCTCACTCTTTCAGGCGCAGAATGGTACAATCAACAGGTATGTCACGGTTTTTTCTATTTACAATGGACGAAGCCACAACTAATTGCCTTTTTGTCCACTCTTTGTTTTGCTTTAACCAGGCACATCGCGCTGTGAACCAGGCGATTGGGCGTGTAATTCGACATCGACATGACTACGGGGCCGTTCTTCTTTTAGATCATCGGTTTTCAGAGCATAGAAATAAAGAGGGCCTAAGCAAGTGGCTTGTAAGTCCTTCTCCTGAACATTTTTACCTTGTTGTTTGCTAGTTATACTAATGTTCATCAATTGTGTATTATCCATTTCAGCGTCCGCACTTACGAGATGAAGCTATTGGTGCGGCTACTCGTAATCTAGTTCAATTTTTCAAGGCATCAAAGACTGCTGCTGAAAAAGCTGTACATAAACCTGAATTGACCTCGAATGCATCCAGATTTTCAACGAGAGAAAAACCTACCTTGTCATATGAGGATGATGAAAATAGAAACTGTAGAGAGCTGAGTAAAATTGTGGTAGTACAAGCATCGTCAAAGTCACACAAATCAAATGAATCTCCTTCTGACTCTGTGCCAGGAGATGACGGTTATATCCAACCTGATCGAGTCATCAAACGCTACGATTTAAATGACAGAAATGGCAATTCATCGTACCCTTCAGAACAGATCTTTCAGGAAAATAACTCAACACCACAAACCAAGTCAGAGAATGGTTCCAAGTCGTCCTCTTCAGCAACTTCGTCAACAGACAGTCAATCACAATCTGGTATAGGACTAGCATCTTTTTACAACTCAGGAAGAATATCATCTCAGCAGTCTCGTTTTTCAGTTGGTGGCGAAACCAAGTCTTCAACATGGGAAGGTCTTGAATCGAATGCCAAAACTCAAATTTTACGGCCCAAAGCTAAGACTCGGCATTCATTCCCCTCTAGATTGAGTGATGAGACTAAGCTTCAGGCAAAAAGATTCTTCGAAAAGGCCAAAATTTCTTTGTCTCCTGATGACCTCAAGAGTTGCCAGAGACTTCTTATTCAAATGAAAACTCATGGCGACAAAAAAGATTCTCAACTTTACATCGCCACGGCGAAAGAGCTTATTTCCCTTCTTGTCAATAGTGCAGTCGACGGACATGATTGCAAGCATCACAATTTAATCAATGCATTGCTTCCCCTGTTGCCGCTGAAATATCGTTATAATATCGTGAAAATGGCTAGTACGATGTGCTTCGAAAAATCAACATTTTATAGCCGATGCAAGAGTCGCCTTTCTGAACAAGATTTTGCGACAGTAAGAAAAATTACACCTTCATTGCTATTTAATCAACAATTATCTTTCACCAGTGATGCATCAAAAGAGAAGAAACTTTTGGAGGATGCACAACAAATTCTTAATATTTTATCGGATGATGAAGAATCGCTTGAATCTTTTTTCAGATTGCTTGATTGTCATCTAAGAAAAGTCAGGGCTCTGTCATTAGAAATGAAGAAGTCCAAGATGATCTCAAATGCGAAAGAAAATGTATCAGCGCTAAGAGGGGAAAATGTTGTGAACCCTCTGCATTTTCGTCCTCCTAGCAAGAATTTAGTACCCTCGTCCTTGGCTCCAAACTTAGATGGTGTTGAGGATATGGAGGACCAGAAAAATCTGACAAACGCCATTGGATTGAGCATGACTGTTAACAATGAAAGGAAAGACCGCATCATGAATTTTGAAAAACAAGCAGAAAAATCACGGAAGCGTATTAACCCTTACTCATCAAGTTCCAAGCGCAGCCATGCAACAAATGAATCAGTGAAGCGGCAATTTTTTGATTCAAAGTCAGCATGCAACCAAGCTAAACAATTGAGTGACGTCAAACAAACCTCTCCTGTTGCTGCACCTCTAGAAAGAAAAAATACTACCGATGCATTGGATGGCATGGATTTTATCGATAGATGTCTTCACGATGTGAAGTCTGATGCATATTCTCACAGGTCCAGACCAAACCGACTCAGTGGTGCTATTAAATCAAATGTTCCTAAAGGCTCATTGTGCCCATTGTGCCACAGCCAACCAAAAGAGGTATGTTCAAGTCATTTCGTCAATGTCAATTATAATTTATTTCGACGAACTATAAGATTTGATCCATTTCAACTTCCCTATCTTAATTTGAAGCCTGCAATGGCAGATTGCGGTCACTCAGCTTGCCTTCAGTGCTGGAAAGACTGGTTAAAGCGGTCCAAAACTTGTCCTCACTGTCGGCGCCATACCGAAATTTCTAATTTGGCACGAGTGGTGTTTGAAAAGGAATGTGGCTCTGGTGCTCCTTCACTTACTCAGATCTGTGAAAGTGGCAAAGAGAACAGTGGGAATCATCATTAACAATGACAAAACATTATTTTGATTAGATTTTGCTAATTTTCACAGCCAGTATACACCATCCACATCATAATTACAAATGCAAGAACAGAGAGTATTTCAATATCTAAATTGCTCCCTATTGATGCGAGCCGTCGCCAAAATATTTTATCTGCTACATCGTTTTCCTGCTTTTCATCTTTTTGAACCTTAGATTCTGGTCTATCTCTTTTATGCCGACTTCCTCTTAAAGGTTTCTTATCACTTTCCATAGATGCACAATCACTCACCGAAGTCTCCTTATCCATCATGTCCATCACCTCAACGCCCCTGCCAGAATTTGTAGCACTATGTACCCATTTAGAAACATCTTTAGCTAAACGTTTGTCCAGCAACTTCTTGTGAGCCTCCAGTGCCCGAATTTCGTTTATCACATCTTGGGCTTCGCGATTTGTCGCATTTTTGGCAACAACTCGCTTGGCATCAACCATTGCATTTGATAGCTTTCCCAGAGCACAAAAGGCTTTGGAACGAACCAATCGCGATTTTTCTAGTAGGGAAAACAACGAAGGACTAACCTCTGATTCAGAACCTTCTCCGATGTTATGATAGTATTCACAAAGTATTATTGCGATTGAACATCCTAACACGGCCGATTGAATATATTTTTCCCGACGGCTGCGAATTTTTGAAGAGTGTAAAGTTTTGATTGGGTCGGACTTATCTATTTCTGCGAGGCGAAGCAAGCATCTACTCAAGTTCAAAAGCAGTCTAATTTGAAGCCGTTCTCCATCTTCCTCCCAAAGAGATAAGAGAATATCTTTCTTGGTAATTGTTGCCTCATCAGCCGGTGAAAATTTAGCCGATTCTAAATAGGTGACGTCATACGTGGTCTTTTCCTCAACGTGGTGACTATCAATACAATCTACCTCGGCAATTACAGCATGTCCACTCTTCCGCACCACCAGAGAACCCCCAACGACGTCAAAGTTGGAAGAAACAAAGGAAAGAGCTGCCTCGTAGTAAGATGTGGCACAGGTGTAGTCGTGAATACGTAGCAATTGATCGCCAAACGATTTATACTTTTTGACAACTGCTCCCAATTTTTCAGAATGAGTTGCATTTTGTTTCTCCTCTTTATCGTGGTCGAGTCCTTCTTGTTCAAAGGGCAACAGTGGCATGACGTCCGAAGCATTAGCCTCGCACTCTTCAACATCTGCATTTTGAATGTTGAACATTGGTGCTATCAGAAAATCCCGAGAACGGCCAGGAAGTTTAAGAGGTTGAGGCGCGAGATCATCTGGGACTAACGAAACAACACCAGCGCCAAATGACACATCGTCCGGAAGGGTTGCCAAAATGGCCCGGCGAGCATTTTGGACGACAATTCCCTTTTTCCCTTTCTTTGTTGACTGTTGATAAGCGGCCGTTCCCGCCCGTGGCGGAACGTTAACCTCTGACTTGAACCTAACTGTTTTCCCAACAACGAGTGCTTCATCCATTGTGTCGAAGTCTATTGTACCTAGAGCTTGCGGCAGCCAGTGGCGAACGGCAAACTGCAAACCCAGAAAATAATGCTTACCTTAAGTATGGTACTTAGCAAAAGGCTGGATGGCATATGGGCGAAAAAGAGTCCACCATAAAAATGAGCCCATTAAAATGGAAATTTTGATTGAAAAAACATGCCCATAACCAAAAAGTAATACAATCCCAAATTGTTTCCAAATTGCACCTGAAAAATCCCACTCCAGGCAATGTTGGCAAATATACTCGTAGACAACTAAAAAAACGTCACTTGCACCAAAAGTTTTGCACACAAACTCTGCATAAACCAATTCTGTATTTCCTCAAAAAGAAATAAGTACTTGGAAGGCAGTTAGGATAAGAACATTCGTTCTTGTCTTGGTATTCTTAGTCAAATAATGGAAACCGAAGTCATCACTGCAGCTGAAAAGGTGTTACTACAATAATGGCATTGCAAATATTATTTTCAATGAATGGTTTTGAAAATCTCAAATACTTTTCATTTGTCTTAACTTGTTTCTGTAAAATACTTTCTTAAAGTGAAAACATTATCGGAATTGCCTAATAAAAAACGATGAACAGTCACCAATGGTGATATTTTATCGAGTTTTTAAGCATAAAAAGTTACCACTCCCCATAAGAGTTTGTTGATTCCAGATAATTTTTATTTCATCCATGGTGACCATAAACTATGCTGCTGGAAGCCATTTTGTAGCAATTGTAGTTTGTGCAGAGCACATAATAGATATTGCCCCCCACATAGCCATGATGGGGCTTCCTAGCACAGGAACCATGTGCTGAGTTGATCTGTTGCATAAGATTGGGCATATGCATTAGTCAATATTGAGAGGGATTTTTAAACAAAAAATCAAGAAATGTTACCAGCTTGGTAACATTTCTCATAATGCTGACAGAATCGAAAACCTTTTACAAAAACAAGTTAAAAGGTAAATGATAATGTTTTTTTTATGCTGGAAATATCATAATTATTTCTTAACACATTCAGTGTTATTTTCATTTAGGATTAGATATTGAAGAGATGAGGGTAAAAGACCTAATATTTACTGAGTAACTGTCATTTGAAGTTGAGCATATATTGTTTGGTATTTTGGCCTTTGGGATATGATTTGAAATGAAAAAGTGGCTTTAGAAATTGGGGAGGCATGAATATTTTAATTTGGTTCATCCTTTATTGAAATTTGCCAAAAGCTAAAGTACATTTAATCACATGCAATTCAGTATCAACAAATTCAAATTAAAAAATGATGACTTTCATTTATTACTCTAGATTGTGCATTTTGTGATGAGCTGATTGTAGATAATCAAGAGAGCCATCATTTGCATTGTTCATGTTAACATTGTGAAAGTGAAAGCAGGTGAAAGTGTCTCTGTCCATTCCTAAATCCTGACTGTTCTCCTGTCTCTCTCAAATTATTAACAAAACATAATCTCTCAATCAACAAGACATTGGAGCATTCACAAGATTCTTAAAATACATTTACAAGACGCCTATTGCATTTTGCAAATTCTTGGGTTTTGCACGAGTATCTGAATGAGGTTCAATAGCTTTAAAATAAAGATATATCCTGTTGGCCAAGTTGCTTCTTTTACATACGTAAAGTGATAATTATCTATCTACTAATAGAGTAAGTAGTAGCACATAGGTAAGTACCTAGATGAGAAGTATGATGACAAAGCAGAATTTTTGAAGTACATTTAGTTGATCCCTATGGAAGACAGAATTTGACACCCTTCCTAAATTGCACTTGCCAGATGAACCGACGCGTAAATATGAAAATGTCTAAATGTGTACTAAGTTGTACGTACTGGCTCCTCAACATTGGGCCAAGGAGAGAAAAATTGATCAATTGTCCAATGTCTTTTTTTAGCTGAGTGCACTCAGTTATGTACGCCTCCCAAGCAACTATGATTGTTTTTTGTAGTTCTCGGAGTGCCGCCAGAGACATTGAGCAAAAGTGTGCATCATCTTTTTCTACAAAAATGTGATGCTGATAATTGAGCACCTCTCGGCGGTGCTTGCATGTCCAACACATGAATTCTACTATATCAAGCTTTTCTTTGTTGCGTACTGCGTTTAATCCCCTATGGAGGGCAAAGTTCCTTACATCACAATGTGATCTATGATATTGCTCCCATATTTGCAGCTGGAGCCATTGGAGAATGGTTTCCAGTCGCTTTTCATCATTGAACTCCAAGTATTGCCACCAGGCAATACTAATGAATTAAAGTGGGAAAATTCCTCAACCAATGTGGTTTTGTGAAGAGAGAATATCCTTTTCCCACTGATGACAAGTGTTTCAGTTGGCATGGATGCCATCATTTGATAGACAGTGCAGGAAGAGTTGAATGAATCATTGTGGGATTTGCTTCTTTGTTCCGTCTTGTTGAATTTGTGTGAGGCGGTGCTGGGCAGCAAAGGAGATGGGCAAATGTTTCATTGTGTGTGCCATAGCAAGGGCATTTGTTGAATGCCGATCTGCAATGCTTGTGATTGTGCCCAATGGGCAGCCATTTATAAAGTGTTTTGCTGACCTGAATCAATTAATGATCTTTCAGGGTGGCTTTTACTGAGCCTAGTAGTTCCCAGTTGATGCTCTGTGCCACGTCTGGTGGCAGGTTGTGGCAGTCTTGGATATAATCAAGCAGCAGAGTTGTTGTGTACGCCTCTTTGATGTGATTGCCCAAACTCAGATGTAATTTATTGAGTCCCTATTTTCAGCATGGCTTTGGAGCCCTCCAGAAGGGAAAAAGACTTGACACTCTGATCATCATCCAAGCATATGTTGGCGTGAGTATTGCAGCCCACATTCAAGGTTTCTTGGTGTGTCAGCTTGCAGTTCTTCTTGTTCTTTTGAGCGGAGTCCATGTGACCTCTCACACAAGTGAATGTTATCAGATGTGATGACATTTGAACTAGGAGATGATTGGCCATAATTACGTCCATGTCTGCTGACAGGTACTGTGCCGGTCGGTATATTAGCTGGTTGAGCTTTTTTATCCCACTCTCACTGTCACAGTATTGGTCAATGTGAGTTGGAGAGTCAGGGAGTTGATTAATGGCATCATGTAAGGTGAGGTGGATGCCCTCAAGCTCTCTCTGAAATGTTTGTTTTGCCATGGAAAAGTCCAGTGTTTGCCTTGCAATTCTTGCTTCATGGGGTGAAGATGGAGGTTGATGTTCTATTATCCATGCTGCCAAGGCTTGGAGCGATCAGGTTTGGACCAAGGAGTCGCTAACTACCATCACTCTATTGCTCTTGTGCCCCTGGCGTATCCTATGTTCAACCACTTTGAATTGACGTCTTTTAATTGGTGGACGCTTTGGCCTGAATAGTTTGCAAAGTTTAGGCCACCACTTCACTAGTAAGGTGAAGTGATGGCCTAGGGATTTTTACATC
>JALLOT010004087.1:0-10601 GCA_036939595.1 Thalassiosira livingstoniorum | reverse complement strand
AAAAACAAGACGATCAATGCATGTTGAATGTTGACGCGATCTAAAAATTAAGAGCCTTTGTTGATCGGTCTGTTGTCTACTGGGTGCCTCGGACATTCTACGCCGCCAGTATCAATATTTTCCCCGCTGCAGAGGGGGCATTCTCAAAAAATGATGATGATGATCCCCGTCGAGAAAATCAGATATTCGTTCATGAAAGTGAAAAGGCCCAGGCATTCGTTGATATTTTCCGCCACATTAAACGATCCACGGACCACAGCGTCATCACATTTGCGTCCTTCATCTCAAGGTGCACCGGTTCATAGAGGCCACTCTTCTTTTCGAGGCTCTTCATTGCCCTTCTCGACTTTTCCGGGGAAAAATCTTACACCCAGCGAGGCAGGAAAAGCAGCATTTGATTTACGAAACCAACTGGAACGAAAGAAATCAGAAGACGGAGCTGGAGCTGGAGAACAATGGAGAACTTCAATGTCAACAATGTTATCTCACGCTGGACTGCCTACACACTCTCCAACCAAAAAAGATCAGGGCCAAAACTTCAACTCGCCGTTATCACCTCCGATAGAGCTAGCCACCACGTACGAACGGCCCCCCGATGGAAACTATGGGGAAAATGGCCTCATTTATTCAAGATCACTCAATCCTACGAGGAAGTTATTGGAGGATGCCATGGGTGAATTGGAAATAGCACCCTGTCAAACCATTCATGGAGAAGCTGTAGATGATGAAGGTGGTGCAAGTTCAAATGTTGGAAATGGTGCAAATGTTATTTCAGAGCCTGCCCCAACTTGTGCATTCTCATCGGGAATGGCGGCAGTCGCTTCACTTCTGTTGGCACACCCTTCCCCAGTAAAATTGTTGATCCCGCGAGATGTTTATCACGGAGTGCCTACACAGTTGATCACATCATTGAATGACCATGGGATAGTTCACGAAGCTTTGGATATGACGAACATCGATGAAATACGAGAGAAAATAATTGAGGATTCAACCGAAAGTACGAATTTGATCGTATGGATGGAGACCCCATCAAACCCATTGTGTCAAGTGACAGACATTCAAAAAGTGTGTCATGTGGTGAATGAGCGAAGAGGTCAAGTTGGAGATGCTAAAATTACAACAGTTGTTGATTCGACTTGGGCTCCCCCTTGTATCACACAACCTTTACTGGTGAGATTATCGTATCATTCGTTGTAAAATTATTCTTGTTAAGAATCTGCTCTCTAACTTTTTTCTAATCTTTCATGATGGCGATTCAGCTTGGAGCCGATGCAGTACTCCATTCTGGAACCAAATATTTAGGTGGACACTCTGATGTTCTACTAGGTGTCATCTCCTGTTCTCCTTACGCTTCCACCGGAAAATGGCTTGGCGAGAGGTTGAAAGCTGTGCAATCTAGCGTAGGTGCAGTAGCGTCTCCATTGGAAAGTTGGTTGACACTTCGGGGGTTGAGGACATTGCATTTACGCGTCCAGAGACAATGCGAGACAGCAATGAAGCTAGCGCAGTTTTTGAATGGCCATGAACTTGTTGTAAAATGCCATTATCCAGGGCTTGAGTCTCATCCACAGCACGATGCTGCCAATCGTCAAATGAAACGAAAGAAGAGAGATGGCTCAATAGAAAACTTGTACGGAGGTATGTTGAGTTTTGAAGTAAAGGATGAAGCCATGGCTATGGCTGTGGCAGGTGCTGTGAGGATAATACGTAGAGCAACCAGTTTGGGAGGAACAGAAACTTTGATTGAGCACAGAGCATCGATTGAACCACCGGAAAGGCGAACTAGTCCTTGTGGCTTACTACGGCTGAGTGTTGGTTTGGAGGATGTAGAGGATTTGAAGCATGACTTGGAAATGGCATTGGACGTGGCATCTAGTGTATGCTGAGATGCAATAGGTCTTGAGCATTTCATCGATCTCATGATTCAATCACTTCTGTTTGGCCGTTGGTTGTTTCTTTCTCAACTAAAACTGTGAAAACCGAAGACGAGCAGGTTTTGATATTAGGTACATAGATGTGTTTGTATTAACTGTGTGAGTGTATACCTGTGTGATCGTAACACCATTCATTTCATGTTATTATGCCCTTCTTCATACCCAATGCTCCATTTTTGTTTTTCAGGCCCCACATCACTGGTGGAGAGTGGATAGAGTGAAAAAGAACGTGCCAAAATACCAAACATTTGGGATGTACCTAGTTTCAGTTGATTTCAGTGGCGCAGTAGTTCTAGTACATAACGTGCTTGCCATCTGTCCTTTTTCATCATTTCAATCCTGAATCGCGCTGAAAACTGTGCATGTGTAAGTTTTTCCGCAGCGTGGACAGTCGCACTCTATCATTTTAAAACAGTTTCGGTCCCACGATTTCGGTCGCAAAGACATGTTCTGATGTAGGAATGTCTTCCTACAGTAGTCAGAGGCAAGTGGAGCTAAAGCCGAAAAGAAAAAGAACATCTCCATTCTCATAATTTGTGAATTCAAAGCTGGACATTACTCGAATCGAATCAACAAAAGATGGCGCATAGGGTCTGGATTAATGACGGCGGAAGCTTTACATTCAGCGAAGAAAGACACTTCACTGCTAGTGATGATGGTGCCACAAATGGATCTTTCTACAACGGTTTCAATAATGGTGGTAGCGTTCCCTTCTACAACGGTGGAAATCCTTTCAGCAACAGTGCCAACAATGGATCTTTCTGCAAAGGCTCCAATAGTGGTGAAAGATTTCCCTTCTACAACGGTGGAAATCCTTTCACCAATGGCGCCAAAAATAGATCTTACGGCGGCGGCTTTACTACGGGTAGAAGCTATACCGCCTACAATGGTGGCTCTCCATTCAGCAACGGTGGGAACCCTTTCAGCAACGATGCCAACAAAGGATCTCATGGCGGTGGGTTTACTACCTGTAGCAGCTATACCTCCAACAACGGTGGCTCTCCATTCGGCAGCAAGTACTTTCACTGCATCAACGGCGGTGTCTCCAATGGATCTTACGGCAACAGGTTCCCTACTAGTAGAAGCAATTTCTTCAACAACGATGGTGCCAACAATTTTCGGGGAGACTTCCCTTACTCGCTGAGTGATGTCTACCACGACGTTGTCACCATTTCAGTGACCTTCACCTCTGGCTGCCCCAAATTGATTGGTGACTTCAATCACGACATCTTCATTTCGATGTCCGGTGCTGCTGGAAATAGTGGTACTATCAATATTGGCGGCAATGTCACTCGCTTTAGTGACCTTAGAGGTGCAGGCGTAATACTTGATGGTAACTTCAACGGCAATGTCTTCATTTCAACGGTTCTTGGAGCATGTCGCCCCACATTGTCTGGTAATTTCAATGGGGACGTCAATATTTCAACATCTCAAGGCTGCGAATTGACTGGAAACTTCAACAATAGTGTCAACATTTCATCATCACAGGACTGCAAATTGTCTGGTGACTTTAGCAGCAACGTGAATATTTCAACATCGAGTGGCTGCGAATTGTCTGGCGACTTTCGAGGCAGTGTCAACATCTCAACATCGACTGGCTGCGAAATGTCTGGTTACTTCCATAGCAGTGTCAATACTTCAACATCGCAGGGCTGCAAATTTTCCGGACACAGCTTCACCCAAAAAACATCATCTGCCGACGATTTTGGCCAAGGCGAAAGCAGTTCTGGGGGTAGTAGAACTGCCAATGGTTCTGGCCAAGGAGAGAGGAGTTTTAGAGGTGATCGTAATGCCAAAGGATATGGCCAAGACGCAAGGAGTCCTGGAGGTGGTAGTACTGCGAGTGGTTTTGGCCAAGGTGCTAGCAGTTTTGAGGGCGATAGTAGCAACAAAAACGAAAATGACTGCAAAGGCAAAGTCGAGGAGGAGCATGATAAATGCAAGGAGAAGTGCTTCTACGGGATTTTGGGGGTGAAGAGAAATGCCGAGCTAAAGGAAATCAAAAGAGCACATAGAGCTTTGGCCCTTCAATGGTAGGTAGTTCTTTCGAAAATAGAAATCTTTCTGCGATTTTGAATCAAATGCAATCATTACTATCTAAATTTTGCGCCCAAACTTATCAATACACTGGCAGGCATCCTGACAAAAACGTGCATAATATCGAAGAAGCCACGAAAACTTTCCAACTCATTTCCGAAGCCTATAGGGTTCTATCTGACCCCCAGCTGAGAGCAAAATATGACCGAGGAGACAACGTTTGAACTGCCTAGGATTCATTTAATTTAATTCGAGACATGTGAATCGTCCTCTTCAAAGTATTGGATCAAGTGGCGTGTGCTTTTGAGTTGAGCTTCAAGGATTTTGATTTGCATGTAGTATGTGTTTGGGGGGAACTTCAGCGGTATCTCTTAGCTCGATACTTGAACTTCTTTACATTTGGGACGCTGTGTTATTATGTATTTACAATCGCCGTTGAAAACGCATAATCAATCGCAAAATGATTTGAACATCTGATTAGGAAGTTATTAAATATTTTTCATCAGTCTAAAGTGTATTCGTATTATTCTTGGGCACGGGTGCCATCAATCTCATCTATATGTAAAACGCAAAATCATTCTGTTTGGAGAGACCGCAAGAAACAGTAAGGTTGTCAAAACGGATTTTACTTCCGTCCAACATGATTTGAATCCCGCTTTGTCGCTCGAATGAAAACTGTGCACGCATCGGTTGCTCCCCGCGAGGTTCCAGTCGCACTCTATCACCTTTGATTTCGTCAAGATAGGGCGATGGCAAAGTTGTTGACGGAAAAACTGTAAGGGAGCACACATCTACATCCTCATAATTTTTGAAGTCACTAGATGTCTACTGCATCGAATCAACACAAAATGGCGAACCGAGTTTGTATTAATGGATCTTACTACGACCTCCCTGCTAAGGGAAGCATCGCCATCAACAACGATGGAAGTTTTTCCTTCAGCAACAGTGATGCAACCAATGTATTTTTCTTGAACGGCTTCGTTACCGGCGGATTCTTTTCATCCAGCAATGGTAATTACACCTTTAGCAATGGAGGCTTTACCTTCAGCAATGGTGGTGCCACCGATAGATCTAATTGCAGCGGATTTACTAAAGGCAGAAGCTCTGTCTCCAGCAGTGGTGACACCAACACCTCTGGTGACGACTTCCCTTACTCGCTGAGTGGTGACTACCACGACGTTGTCACCATTTCAATAACCTCTACCTCAGGTTGCCCCAGATTAACTGGTATCTTCCATCGTAACGTCTTCATTTCAATGTCCAATGCTACTGGAAATAGTGGCACTATCAGTATCGGTGGCAATGTCACTCGCTTTACTGACCTTAATGCAACAATGATATTGGATGGGAGCTTCCACGGCAACGTCGTCGTTTCATCGGTCTCTGCAGTGTATCGCCCCACAATGTCCGGTTATTTCAACGGAAACGTCAATGTTTCAAAGTCGCACAGCTGCGTATTATCTGGCGACTTCCACAATACTGTCTACATTAAGTCATCGCAAGGCTGCAAATTATCTGGCAACTTCCACCACGGCAATGTTGACATTTTAACATCTTATGGCTGCAAATTGTCTGGTGACTTCCGAGGCAGTGTCAACATTTCAGCATCCCAGGGCTGCAAATTGTCAGGTAATTTTTACAGCCATGTCAACACAAACACATCGCAGGGCTGTACATTTTCTGGCAACTTCCGTGGCAGCTTTGGTAACTGCCACAGCAGCGACAAAGCATCTGCCGGTGGCTGCTATCGAAGCGAAGGGGAAGATGAAGAAGACAACGAAAAGAGAAACGAAGAGGAAGATGAAGAGGAAGATGAGAAGAACGATGAAGAGGAAGTGGAGTCCGACGAGGACTTGCAAAAGTGCTACTACATGATTTTGGGCGTCAGGAGAAACGCCGAGCAGAGGGAAATCAAAAGAGCGCATAGAGCTTTGGCTCTAAAATGGTAGGTACTTTTTTCTGAACTTAGAAAACGCTTTCTTCGATATTACATCAAATGCCATAAATACTAAGCAATGTCGCACCAAAACTAATTTTCGTGTTGACAGGCATCCTGACAAAAATGCAAGCAACATCAAAGAAGCCACGAAAATGTTTCAAGTCATTTCCCAAGCCTACATTGTTCTATCAGACCCCCGGCTTAGAGCCAGATATGATCGAGGAGAAAATGTATGATCATTTTGTCCCTGCTTAAAAATTATCATTTCCGTCAGTGACAAACGAGAAAGTGATGGGATTTTTTTTTAATCAATTGATTAACATTTAAAATGCTTTGGAGTCACTATTGATAATGCTAAAATTATGTAATTAGAAGTCTAATTGCCGTTACTAAAGAAAAATTGCTTGAACTTTGTTGAGCTTTGAAAAATGATGAGACCGAATGCAATCGATTAAAAATCACATTGTTTGATTGTTAAGGGGAAGATAAGACGTAGGTCGGCGTGTGTGGAAGGCGCAAATGCATCGACTGAACAAAGAGCATTATTTGAACAGCTCCGAGTTGTGAGAGCTGATAGGTGTAAAAATTATGTTTTCTGCAGTGTCACTTGGATGTTTTACAGATATTTCGTTGAATTTGTGCTTGGACAAAAAGTACTTGACATGAGTTCAATCTTACAGTGTTTCATCATTTTTATTTGTATCAAAGATTTGTTAACAACATTACCATACAGGAAAATGAATAAGAACTTAATTAATAAGAAAGTGGTTCCGTTTTACTGCCACCAGTCATACTTATGATTTGAATTGTGAAATAAAATATTGTTTGCTTTGATTTCACCTCTGTCACTCGTCGATAAGTACATACACGAGTCCATGATTTGTTCCCACCAGGATCCCACATTGCATCCGGGAAGATTCAGATCTGATGTTACTGGCGGTTTCAAAAACTGTGAAAAAAATATTTCATTTACAAAATTCCTTCCATCATCGTCTGTCAATTTTTATCTTCTTGCATTTATTTCCGGCGTAGTTCTAGTCGCACTCTATCGTTTTCAAAATAGTTTCAGTCTGATTGAGTCGCAAATGGCGAATGCAACTTGACAGTAAAACCACAGGAAAAAGGACATCTCAATTCTCATATTTTTTTTGTGGAGCCACAAGTGTTTTACTACTTGACCGAATCAACAAAAATGACGAACCGAGTTTGCATTAATGGGTCTTACTATGACATTCCTCCTAACGCAAGCGTTAGCGTCAACAACGGAAGAGTTACCATCAGCGACTACGAGAGTGGAGAAAGCTTCACCATCAGCAACGACGGTTCCGTCAATAGAATTCGATCTGGCAGCTTTAATACGGGCAGCATCAGCGACAATACCAATAGCAGCTTTACCTTCGGCAACGGCGATGCTACAGATACTCGTGGCAGAAGCTATACCTCAAACATAGGTGGCTTTACCTTCAGCAACGGTGGTGCCACCAATAGCTCTTACGGCAGTTGCTTTACTACTGGCAGAAGCTATAACTCCAACAACGGAGCATTTCACTTCAGCAACGGTGGTGCCACCAATGGCTCTTTCGGCAGTGGCTTTACTACTGGCAGAAGCTATAACTCCAACAGCGGTGACATTCCCTTCAGTAACGGGGCATTTCACTTCAGCAACGGTGGTGCCACCAATGGATCTTACGGCAGTGGCTTTACTACTGGCAGGAGCAATAGCTCCAACTACGGTGGCACCACCAACAGCAGTAGCAACTTTCCTAACTCGCTGAGTGGTGACTATCACAACGATGTTGCCATTACAATGACCTCTACCTCAGGTTGCCCCATGCTGAGCGGCCAGTTCCATCGAAATGTCTTCATTTTTTTCTCTGATGATACTGGAAATGGCGGGTCTATTGATATTGGTGGCGATATCACTCGATTTAATGGCCTTCATGATGAAGAAATGATATTGAATGGGAACTTTCAGAGCAATGTCGTCATTTCGACAGCCTTCACTCCATATTGTCCCATACTGTGCGGCAATTTCAATGGTCACGTCACTGTTTCATCGGCGATAGACTGCGAAATGTCCGGCAACTTCAATCGCAGTGTTTACATTTCAAAGTCACGGGACTGCGAATTGTTAGGTGACTTCAGGAGCGCTGTCAAGATTTCAGCATCACAGGACTGCGAGTTGTCTGGTAACTTTTACAGCAGTGTCGACATTTCAACTTCTCTTGACTGCGAATTGTCTGGTGACTTCTATAGTAATGTCATTAGGAGCACAGAATCGTAGACGTGTGAAGGACTCAAATCTTGCATCTTCAAATGTATGTGGCAGGCGAATAGTCCACATTTGAAATGCGAGGTGTGTGTTCCGGGTATGAAAGAAGACACATGCGATAAGTTTGAGTCAATTGTTCATGAACTGCATTCGTGTTATGATTCGATTTGATTCAAGGATTACCGTTCCACTCTAGGTTTGGGTGCTTCATTCAGAAGAATTTCAACATCTTTTGCAGTGCTAGATCTGGAATGTGCTTGGGATATTATTGATAGAGTTGAAAGTATGTAATTACAATTACCACAGTAAATTATAATCAATCTCATAAATGTAAACACTTACTCCTATCGTTTCACTGTTGGTATGAAACCAACAAAAACTGAATCACAGCACCAGGGCGATGTTTTCATTTTGCGTAATCAATTCATTTCATTCCCATTATTTCGGTGTTGAAAACAATCAACCATTATTGAATCGCAACCTCAGAATGAGAACCATGGTCTTCGCAGACTAACCTCTCTAAAAACATCCGTCTAGCAGCATCTGTCAAAATTTCGTCCAAGGCCAAATCCTCACTCATCTTTTTATATTGATCCTTATCTAAGTATTCCTTTGGCACCCAAGAGGCCTTGGCAATACTTGCCGACCCCATGTTATTCTTTTCTTGGCCATCATTTCTCGCCGCTTGCGTAATATGAGGCCGCACCCGTGTAGTCAATGCAGTCATATCATCAAACCCAAGGACAGAACGCACCTGTGTCTCAGCGTAGGCAAGCCATTCCATCGCCAAAACTATATGGAATTTAGACACAGTATCCATTGCAGTAGAGATAAGATTTCGTCGTTCTTGTGAATAACTCCCCTTAAAGTACTTTTTGACCCCCACTGGTGGATCTGCAAACGTTCGAGTGTAGACATTCCATAAATCTGCCCGTCTATCCCACCACACGTGGACATCTTTCGTGACACAACCCCGATCTTCCACACATTCAAATCGGAATTGGCTCAGTGCCCGATCCAGAGGCTTTCGAAACGATGTTGCAAATACAGCCGGTAGATCGAAATGCCGAGAAACATCAAAATTTTCCCACTCGTTTCCAGCAATTCGGTAGCCAGATTGTGCCATTCGGGTAATGATTTCCTCGTTAGACCAGGAATGTAGATATCCAGCATTTTTGTTTCCACTCCATTTCATATCGGGCATGCAGCTAGAGAAAAGAAAATGATAATGAAGTTTAGTTGAATAATTGTTGTGAGATGACCAGAATAATGTATTGAACAAGAAAAGGAGATAAAAATAATTACAAAAATGCACCAATTTAAAAGAAATTCCAAGGATTATCCTCACAGAAAAATAAGAAAATCATTGGGTCAACTCACTAATATTTGGGTTGTGCACTTTTGGGCAAGTTTTTCTCCGCCAGCGAACAAAAATTGGTCCCCCCAGCCTTTCTCAAATGCTGAAAAAATAAAAACGTCCCCTTCTTTCCCTCACGAAATTCTCGTGCCTTTTGCTCCACTCTAAAATCTGGCAGTGATATTCTTTGGTCCGACGATGGGCAGGGGAACAATTCTTTGATTTCATCCAAAGTCAGTATGCGTTTCAGAGCATTTTCTTGTTCCATCAGTTGGGTGTCAAATGTTCGTGTGCCGAAGGGGTCGTTTGTTTCCAGCTGTGTCAGGGCGTCTTGTGGTGAGAGAGCTGCCAGATCTTGAGCGATGGTCAAAAAGTGGTCGAAGCCCCCAAGTGATTTATGTTGATTGATCTCGGAATTGGCATTGCTCTTGTTCATATGATTGCCTCCACCCCCGCGGAGTGCCGGCGAAGCTACAGCTTTTTCTGATGATGACGATGACGACGAAGATTTGTCATTGTCTCCACTAAGATTCACAGAGGAAACTATGCTGTACGTCCATATGACGGTGGCAATGACGATGGTTAAGCCGACGATGAAAACTGTTTCTAGAACGGAAGTTTTTCTTGTGGCATTGTTGTTCCGTCTTACTTTCCTTCTCGTGGATGTCATTGTTGATTTTTTATTTGGTGGTTGGAAAGATCTCGAAAATATTAATGTCACATTCGACATTCGTCAACCAAAAAAATCCACCATGCTGCATCACTGCATCACGCATCATGCATCACATTCACATAACAACAACTAACAACTTTGCCAATCTCTAAAACGCCCAAACAACGAACTAAACGAACACACAACGCACAAGATACATACTAAGTAATAATAAGAGCATACCTACCTATTCCTACCTACCTACTACGTACTACTCCTACGATATTGTACCATGCTACTTGGAGGTAAGTACAATACACGCAAGCGTCCGTCGACAGAGGTCGACAGGACGATTAGCGTCGACAGGACGCTTTCGAGCGTCGACAGGACGCTTTCGAGCGTCGACAGGA
>JALLOT010004086.1:0-10609 GCA_036939595.1 Thalassiosira livingstoniorum | reverse complement strand
TGGCAAGGTTAGGTAGAAAGATTATTATTTTTAACAACAAAAAATAACCAAGCTTCAAGCTTGGCTTAACTCAATCTTTATACTTTCCACCCTTAAACTGCTTAAACTGGTGCACAAAAAATGAAGTTTATCATTAGTTGCACGGTGATGTATGGGCTTAAAGTAACACAGAACTGTTCCATTTTATCTTTTTAGATTCATGATCCTAACTTAAAAAATTCTTAAAGTGGCTTAGTGTTGAGTTTTTTTAAGAGTAAAAGTGGTCTTATTTTGCTCTATCTTTAATAATAATTATGATACGTACAAAATGTAGCTACATGATACTATAAATAACCACACTGTTGACTCAGAGCAATTTTTGAGTTGTACATTTCAAATTTGGCACAAGCACCAGCTGGTGTGAGTGCGGAATTTGAAACGTTAGACTCAAAAACTGCAATGAGTCAAGTTTGGGATTATTTTTGTAACCCCGTGTGTGCAAAAAGAATATAAAAATAAGAAAGGTAGCATTCACGTTTTTGTATTTTTTTGCACTAGAGAGGTTACACACATTGATTGCATTGAATTCCATGTTTGCAATCAAATCATTATCACAAAATGTTCAATTGTCCCACAAAAAGCAACAAACAATGTCTTCTGTTTGTTCCCACTGTAAGGAAGTCAGACACCACCTTGATGTTTTTTGGAGGTGCTATCTGTGCACACAACAAGCTGCTCAACAATGAAGAGGATACCAGTTTTCTACACAAGCTGCACCATCAAAAATATGTGTACATGGTTGATGGTTATTTGGGAGATAGAAATAGGGTTGTTGCAATAGAGTGCATTGTTGCCCTAGTTTGCAAACTGAGACCCACAAGTGATGGAAACTACATGGGTCACAGGTGGTCACATGCCAAAGAAGATGTTGGAGACAATGATTACAAGGAAGATATTTATGACAAGTTATATTTCAAGCTAGCTTGGGACTTTGCATGATACCTAAACGATTGTAAAATTGCCAAAATTTTTGTGAATAATTTTGTAGGTGTAGCTGAAGGTTGTACATTTAAGTCCAACAAAGATATGTTTTATGCAGAGATTGTGGTAGAGGACAAAGAGAAATATGGCAAGATGAGGACAAACACTATCATGAACATGGATTCCATCACCCATTTTGATTCCAAAAGAGTGCACTAAATCAATTTGTATTTGACATTTTGTTAAACTGTTAACTTGAATTCAATGAAATCAAATTATTTATTTATGTATTCAAATAATTTGAAGCTAAAACTAATTTTCTTGAAATCCAAACAAAACAAAATTGAACAATATACCAAAGCACTAAATTGTATTCAATTTTTTTAATCCCTGTTTCATTTGTGCCTACAATAGCAGTGGCTTCAGCTTCAACGTTCTCTGCCAATAAATCCACTTCTTTATCACCTGCAAAAATGTAAGGCATGTCTGTATCTACAATCTCATCATTGTAATTGGTGAGAGGTTGTGAATCTTAACCTTTGACATCTTCATCTGCAATTGCATTTTTCTTTTTGCTAGTAGATTGTATGAATCTCTAATTCTCTTCCAAAGGAGTGAGAGGTTAAAACCAAATAATTCTGTTTGCTACCACTGGACAGAGTTGGGACAAATAGTCCCCATGATTCAATAGAATGCACAACCTTGAAACAAGACTTGCCTTTGAGCTTCAGTAGTCTCAAAGTTACTCTGTTATTACACATTGGAAGTGAGTGAACAACAAGTTTGCACTTGTTGTGACTGCAAATGGCAAGATACTTGTGGGATTGTGATTTCTTGCCAAATGTGTTGCTTCCAGCTGGACGGATGTTCTTTTTCAACTTACAAACTATGCATCTGTGTCAATCATTTTTATCAACCAATTGTGGAGTGATGTCCAGCATAGCAAAAGATCCAGCTACAAGTTGCAAATTTGTTTCTGGATCTTGTTCCGTATCAATATATGTGATCAGCTATTTAGCATATGTTGCTACAATTTTCCAGTTGGGTAGTTTAATTCTTTTAAGCATAGGATCATCCACCAACATGTTCCAAGTGGCACATCCTTTTCTGATCATCAGATCAAGAATTCCCATCAAAGCAATTTTGTACCGCATTTTGTAATGAGCCTTGCATGTGAAAGAACCAGCAATTTTTGTATCAAAATCAATTTTATCTACTCCTCCCATCCCACTCTTGACATACTGTTTCAGAGCTTGCTTGCATTGAAATGTTTTTTCTCCAATCCAACTCTTCTTTGGAGTCAAACCATGCAAAGATGGATATGCTTGAGACAACATTTACTACTTCATTGTCCTTCCACTGGATAAATATTAGTTCTTTATTCATTTTGTCATATTTCTTTATGATACTTCCTCTTTCTTTGGATTTGGACATATTCATAGTTGATTTATTCCATCCTTTTTAATTTGTGTGGCATGTGTGGTGCAAAAGAATAGAGCATTGATCTTGCAAGTATACAGCAAATTCTGGTGCTTGTAAATGGTTGTCCTTAAACACTGCCATCATGCCATCAGGGTCATCTTTCAAACCAGACTTTACCTCTGCATTTATGATCACCTTTTGAGTCATTAGAAATATACAGCTGCTGTTAACAATGTCTATATTTGCATCATTTTTTCCTTGATACACATCTACATGGATAACAATGTATTTTCCTGGTTCAGAACTTTCCCAGATAAATAAATCAGAATAATATTTTCAGGTTTATCTTTGTTATACATTTTTACAGTGTTGAAGTGGGATTGCAATGGGATCCCTCCTTCTTCACTGAAAAAATCCTTACACACATAACAAACAATCATCATGACTCTTGATTCATTGTTTTGATAGTGTATCTAATTTGATGACACTTACCACCAATATCACACCCCACTAACTCAGGATGAAAAGCTGATCAAATCTGTAGAATAAGATTTGTTTTGTTATCTGTTGATTTAAAAAGAAGTCATTTAAAAAATAGTTAACTCTTCTGCTAAAATTGGTGTAAGATGAAAACATTTTGTGACCAGAGAGGTAAATCTTTTATCTACACAATTTCATCTGGCTAACTTGTTATTATTATGGGATCAAAATATGCACAGTAACTGCCAAGCTCCCAATCATCAATACTTATTTTGAACATAACACCAAGGAAGCAAAACATATCCTGGACAGTGATATTCCTCCATTTGGTACCACATAACATCTAAGTGTTCTTCTGAGAACTCACACACCTGAAATATTCATTGAATTTTGACTTGATTCTTGTGACAAGATCACAACCCAGCCCACCACAGACTTTGACAGCTCCATGCATAGTATTGAACTTTTTTGCAATACCACACTCCAAAGATGGACCAGGTCAATTGTACATGTTGTTTGGTTGGGTTTATTCCTCCTCTAAATCACCAAGTGAGAATTGTAATTGAAAGGGATAACTCCTGTTCATCTCCATTGCTGCTGGTTTGTAGCCATCTTTGATTGCATTATCTTCTTCCCTGAGCTCACTTGTTTCCAGATATGCATAGCCATCTTCAAACTAAGATCAATTGCCACTGTCTTATTCTTTGTCCTCTGGCAATCTCTCCAGGACATGCATCATTGGATTCCATTTGTTGCTTTTACTTTCTTCTGACTCCACTGGTGGATCCACATATATTGGATTCATCCTGACATACATGAACCTCCTCCTAGTCACATGTTCCTCAGATAATTGTTGATCATTTGTTTTTTGTGTCCCTTTCCATCCACCCCCCTCCTTTGGTGTCAAATCAACCACATTCCTTGTTGTTGCATCTGAAAAATTTCTGATAACCAATTGATTGTTACGTTTTTTGACATATTGTAGCATCATCTACAGGGAAGTATTGCTTGAATTTCTCCATATTTCTTGTCATAGCAAACACAAGCATTTTGGAGCATATTCATTTGTGATTTGTTATCTTTCATTATTCTGGTGTTAAGCACCTCTGAACTGACATTCACTGACATCTCCTCCCACTGCTAATAAATTTCATAATAAGGCCTGTTTTAGCTTCTGAGGAGAAATGCCTAAAAAGCTTGCTCCCCCCTTCTCCAAGACACCAATTACATAAAAATACCCCACACACACATGTAAACATGCATAACTTCATCTTTTAGAAACAACCTTCACATCACATCACTATTATCCATCCACATCAATCACCCCCCATGTAAAAAATAAGCTCAAAAACCGGACACCTCCAATTAATCCATCCAATCATCAATAACAACCGCCGCCCCCCCAGCCTCCTTCTCCAAAGCACCATCCTCCCCATGCTCCCACAATATCCCTCCTCAACCCAACCCAAATCCTCATTAGGATTTCTCACATTGCTCCAATACCCCAACTCCTTGCGCAGAGATAAGCGTTCATCAGCGTGAGCCATCACTGTCCCCAGACACACCACCTGCAAATGCTCAACCCCATCTTGCCCAAAAACATAACTATCAACTTCATTTGGATACTTGCCTTTTGGAAGCAGCAGAAATGCCACCCCATTCTCTCTCAACAGCCAATAATATCTACATTCTTGGAGAATGTAAATAGCCTTGGTCACGTGTTGGGGGCCATATAAATAATATAACTCCAATGGCCACTCTGTCATAAAATCTACCCGATGACTTTGATTTGCCACTAAATCCACCCTCCTTGATCCTATTCTCCCTAAGAAACCAACAATACTCATGCCTGCAATTGTCCCTCAAAACTATATGCTCCCAAGGCATGAAATGAAACCCATGGGGAGGCATACCAAAACACAGCAAGAACTGGGGGCACAGGATAGCCACACACACCAACATCTTGTGACTGGTGCCTTAAATGCACCTTCCTCCCGCACACCCAAAAGTGTGCTTGCAAGTGCCGCCGTAACAACTCAATGGCTCTAGCACACAATACCAGAGTGCAAACCATACCAAGCCATCATGATAAAGCATCTTGAGTCGGAATAAAACCCACATGAACTCATCCCACCCCCACCCATTTGAAGCCTGAGACTGCAATGTAAAATTCAGAGCCCTCTCATACGCCCTTCTCAGATCAAACCCCTTTTGTTTGTCTGAACAAGCAAACCACAGCACCTCCTCATCCCAGCTCCGATCAACCAGGTTCCCGTCCCTATGCCAAAAAAAGCCATATTGGCTACAGTACTCCTTAAACACTAAACACATTGCAATGCTGAGGGGACCTTCCGTCAAATAAAACAAGTATACTCATATAATGAGAAGGTAGATAAAAATGATGCCTCTGAGGCAGAAAATAATGCTCACATCTCTCACTTACTATTGGTCCATTGATGACATTGTCAAGTTGTTTGTTGATGTCGCTGGCAGTATCTTTTTGAATATGAATGTCAACTATTGAAAAATATGACAGTTGGACAGATTAAAAAAAAACTCCCACCATACTCAATATCTCTTCCCCCCACAAAAGATAGAGAATAATTTCAAAATCTTTGACCTCCTCAAAAAACCGCCAAAAACCACCACTAAAAATCCAAAAAATGCAGCGCGCATCTAGGAGACTGCCAAGTGCTCCCTCAAAAATGCGAAAAACCAAAACTCACAAAAAATGACATATTTTTTGAAAAACCCCGCAATTATTATTTGTTTTGTCTTGTACTGACCGTTCAAAGAAAATGGGTGCCAAACCCTAATGTGGTAGCAATCTAAACTAATCTTATCTAATCTAATCTTTAATAGGAATTTCCAATATTGTTCCATCAATCATTTCATTGCCGCTTATGATATTTGTTTTGATCTCCCTGTATTCATGCTTCAAAAAAAAAAGATATTTTGTTGCTCTGATACCACAGTGCTTGTAGCTCATCCTGCTACTTTTCTGTGGTGCTGGTGCAAGCTTGGATTCAACCATGCTGTCCTTTGTCAGTGTGGATGCATCAGCACATGTTGTTGTATCATAAATTTCCATGTTTCTTTGTTGACATTCTATTGGCGTAGTCATCACCACATTTTCATTCACAGCCACAGCAACAGTGTCAGTAAAGAACTTTGTAGTGCCTACATCACTAGCAGTACTTTGTCCAACATTGAATGATGGAATGGAAGGTTTTTCATTTTTTTAATTACAAATGAAAGAGGTAAATGTTGATGTTTTGTCTTGTAACGGTTGTGATGTATTGAAGAACTGTAGCAAGTTAGGATTGAAATCTGAGCCAGAAATGTCATTGGTAGCTGGCAATGTGGTGTCAGTAGGTGGTAGTGCCACAATGGGAATATTGATTTCTTCTTCCGCATTGTCCTTTCTATCAGCATCATTGTTTTCAATTCCTGTTGGCATATTTGTATCTCTGTTTTATGAACATCAAATCCAATCTGAATTAGTTGGTGTCTATTGGCATCTCTTCCTGATGATGCAATCAAGTCAGTCCCTCAGATCTTATAGATTTTTGGGACTGATGTACACATATCTCCTTAAAGTGAAAATAATTCCATCAACCCAAGAGTTCCTAAGTGGAGAGGCAAAATTTTGAGAATAGTCAATTTATTTACTTTCCAAGACCCAAAATGGGACTCAGGGGGGTGTTTTGGACATTTGAAGTTAAACCAGCACAGATTTGCACATTAGGTACATCATATCCACATATAAACCCCAACATATAGAAATTATCATTACTTTGGGTCATCAAAATGACCCACACATAGTTCATCAACATCTAGCTAACAGTCCTTTTCGAAACATTTCATTCCTTTTACACACTTATGACAATAACTCATCACACTCCTCTGTCCCATCCACACAAAATACAAAAAATATAAGTAGTATGTTTGCCACATAACAACATACAAAAATTAGGGTCTAAAAATAATAGTTGAAAGTAGCACACCATACTCCTACCACACCTTACTCATTGACTTAGGGCTACTATCATGTATGGCCATGCATCTGTAAAATATAATCTTTTACAAATTGTTTTGCTTATGATTCTGAGCCAAGTGCAAATTACAATCTAAAGTCAAATTTTGATTGATATCACCCCATCATTTATGTTACTGGTCTATTTGTAAAATTACATTGTGTTTCAAACTTCTGAAATAGAAATGCATAATCATATACTGGACTGTATTGAACTATAGGAAATGCAATGAACAAATGAAAATTATATCTCTACATTAAATGGTATTTTTAAAGTTATGTCACTCATTCAATTTATTGTATTAAACTTGGTTATGAAGTCATACATTTGACACATATCTTATAATCATACCAACTAGCCGACTGGCCAGTTGCCAGTCGGCTAGCCCTCTGGGAGTATTGTAAGTACCATACTACAATACTACAGCTCGCTCAACCTTAATAATTACTCCTATTACTTATGAGTATTTGATAGTACATACCTTACTAATTCGATGTATGATAGGAGTTACAAGTATGTACTTATGATGTAAGTAAGTATGAGTAAGTCTTTAAGTACCAGTAAGTAAAAGTCGTAGATAGAGAAAGGTAGGAATAATATTATTTAGTAGTACAAAATATTGATCCATAGTACCATAGTACTCAATCTTGCTATGTTACACATTCATTTCATCTCAATAATTAATCCATTTTTTTCAATTTTTTATGTATCTTTCATACTTATTCCCATGAAAAAAATTAAATGGGACTAATATTTTTCATATTCATTAATACATCTTTCGCATTTCTTAATCCTATGTAGAAAATGTATTGTTTTACATACAGGACATTGATTCATAGTTATTTGAGGGACTCAAATGTTTGTGTCATTCTTCTGTAGTTTCTGTACCAATTTCAATGCAAATCAAAATCCTCTAATCTTTTTTGACCATTCGGATCATGCACAATCTCCGCTCAACGTAGCTTTCATACCAATTCAAGTTGCGAGGAAAAGAGCTGCGCAGGAGTGCCATAAAAGGGGGGCACTTGCCTGATCATTATATAGATTCCTTATCAAAATCATTTTTATTCTCATGTTGCAGTACTGTTGTAAATCCTTCTAAGGAAATAAAAATATTAGCTTTCTCACTATTAAAATTAAAATTCCTCAAATGAAAACAGATCTTATTTATGAAATATTTGTCTTTGTCTCTCCAAATAGGTTCATAAGATCAATTGTTTAATTTCTACCTGTGATATCCATGTCATTTAGGTAATGCTTGCCTTTCAATAATAGAATGGAAATATTATTATGTTAAGAAATAAATGTTAAAGTTAAAATTTTGATGAAAACAGAGATATGCAGCTCCAATCTTTCAATACACAATACTTTTGATTTGACTGATAAGGTATGATAATATGTTGTAGTAGTAGTACTCATAATTAATAAGTAGGTAGTACACAACATATGGTACCTCATGATAATAGCAGTTTTATTACAACTCAAGATGCAATCATGTAAAATTATGTTTTTTAGCAAAACTCCCTAATAAATGTTTCTCAACCAGAATGAGATTTTTCTAAATATTTTCTACATAATTTCAGGTAGCCTTGGTGATAAATGTGATATTGAAATAACTGGATAACTGCATAGAATTATATGGACCCCAATGAAAATTGACATATTGACACTCAACAAAAACACACAATAAAATTTAGTCCAAGTAATTATTGCTGGTTATTGAGATATGCTACATACCAGGATTATACGTGGGAATAAGTAGATTGTATCTATATCTGGGAACAAAGGACAGACTAATAACATGCTCTCCCATACATTGTGAGTAAAGTATGGTACCCCCCACCCACCCATCCATACAGTTTGGGCCCCTTTGGGACACTCCTGATCTTGATAGAGATAGAGATAGAGATAAAAAATAATAGTAAATATGAGTACTCATAGTGGTAGAGAGCAATCATAGAATAAGTAGTAGTAAATGGGGGGTACATACATCCATAGAATACATCATCATAATTCACAACATCTTTCATTTTTATTGCTAGTAAGGGCATGTTAGTATCAATTGTGACAGCAAGGTACCCTACCATTACGTAATAAAATCTCATTTTTTACGCATTCAATCAGATTTGTTTGTTTGAACACAAAAATAACACATTTTATTGAGGGATATCCTACGTAACTCCTATGTAGACTTGATGCAATGTTACCATTCGTTATTGCTTGATTACAACCCGATCATTTTGTTACCTGAGACTTTTTTATGTGTACTGGGTACAAATAAAAAACTTTTTTTCATTCAAGTAACTAAAATAGTTTATGGGCAATGAAACCTAATATATATCAGAGTCTACTTTGGAACATGTACAAGAAATTATCCATTCAGAAAAACTAGAGTCTCACTAAAATACCAATGATATGTTGTGAATTAAGGTATGTATCACACAATAAGAAAATAGTGAGTAGTACAGAAATAATATTGGTTGTACTATTTTCTACATAGTTTTTTTTTAATAAAGCCAACAAAAAACTTATATTATTGAAAGTATTCCAGTATTTTAAGCAGAAAGTAAAAAAGTAACTTTGAGTTAAGTTTAACTGGTCATGGACAAACAAACCAACAAATAAACCAACTAACCAGCAAGCAAACTAACAAACTAACAATTTTTTCCATGTTAACCCCTGCTTTGATAACCTATAAAGATCAAATCCTGAAAGATTGGGATAGCAGAAAAATAGTCTCTATTTGTATCCAAATAGAAAATTAAGTATGTGCATCTCTCTCTTTACATATAAGACATGGTAAAAACCAAATGTCACTACATGGGGGCATTTGTTGAAATGGCCCATATGGGTTATTTGGTATCAAAAAATTGTAATTTTTTGCTCTTTTCAATTGTGCAATAAAAGCCAGTGACTGTGTAAATGGTGAAGAGTAATGTCTGATTGATTGCTTACTATTGCTTAATGGTAAGACGGCATGGCATTGATGCCCAAATGAAAAGGCATTGGGAAGATTTGCTTGTTGTTTAATGTCCAACCACCTCCTTTTCACTGTCATAAGTAAGAATTGGTGTTTTACTCTTTAAGTTGGTGGATCTGAGTCAATGGTGCATAATATGGATTCATACAACGATAGGGAAATGGATACATTTCAATAAGGAATCAGTGTTAAAGGTAATAATTTACAGTCCTACAGTTCTTTTGTAATCATTATACTCAATGTAACAAAGAAATTCTTATTGCTGTTGGTAAGATACAACCATCTTTCCGTCCTCTTCTCATCATAAAAGGTTTTTATTTGAGGAATGAGTATTAGTTGTAAAAAGTTCCTGTCCTCCCTTCCTTTTGTCACCTTCTTGACCTAACTCTATAAGATCCAATTCATCTTTGGAGGTCAACATCATTAAACTCAGCAAAGTAATTAGTATATAATTTTTGTAGCAAGGGTTACAAGATCTCTAAAACCTTCTATGAGATTTTTGCTGAATTTGTGCCTGCTCAGTCACAAAAAAATCATATCTCCTGAGTCCTTTTGGCCAAAAATATAGGGGCTAGTGACATTTGGCCAAGCCCCATCTCATTATTTATTAATAGTCATGAACATCTCTACTAGTAGTAACTTATTGTACAATTCCTACTTACAAGAACTTCTGTGTACTATTCCTACTAGAGTAAAAACTTTAAGGTCTTGTATGGTATGGTACCATACA
>JALLOT010004085.1:0-13966 GCA_036939595.1 Thalassiosira livingstoniorum | reverse complement strand
ATTACCATTTTTTTGGTAATAAAAATACGCCTGCCGTGATTTTTTTAAAACCAGAGAGTCATTCTTGCTGGAGGGAATAAGTAATCAAAAAATAATACCAAAACAGACCGTAAAGGGGTTTCTGATGTTGCTGTCAGTCGATGTGTCCACACAAGTCTAACAGAATATCAAATGACAAAAGCTTTGATGCAACCACAGCAATTGCCTGGTTGGACTTCTAATTTTTGAGCCAAGGTTTACCAACATTTTCAATCAGAAAAATTCATATCTTCCAGTAACTGAACCAGGGAGTCAGTCCCAGAAACAAAAGCAGATTTGCACACAAGCAAGTTCATTTAAGCAAAATTGTGGGTTTTTGAGGGACACTTGAGTAAAAGTTCCCTTGGGGGTCACTTTTGTTGCCTGTGAACGAAAGGATCTGTATGAAATGACATGTGGCAAGGTAATACATGGCTAAACGATGTTAGTGACCAAGTACAGGGTAAATAATAACATGGGACCAGTTCTATTTACCATTGTTAAGTAGAGAATACTCTTTGACTGTACACAAAACACCACACATTCCAAATAGTGCCTAATTGGTGATGGCAATGTATTGGCTTGGTAGTAGGAAGTGTTGGCTACTATCAATGTCAGTAGAGAGGGCAATGATGGTAAAAAAGGAATCGTGCTATTCAACATTGATGGCAATTGATGTGGCACCACCAGTTGGCTTGGATATTGCTGGTGGATGAGGGGAGGGTGCCTGTTGGTTGGCTTGAGGTTGGGGGCGTTGCCTACTAGTGCTACAATTAGCTACAAAGGAGCTGGCAGCAGCAGGTGGTGGGTGGCAGCAGTAGTCATTTCCCTCTTAAAAATGGCATTTTGTTCAACATGATTTGTTGACAACAGACAAAACAGATTTGACAACAACAGCATTGTTGCAGCTAAAAGATGATACACAGCATCAACAATGGCAGAGGGATGCTCAACAAGATTCTATAAGGAAGAACCCTTTGTCAACTCCTTTTGCAGGAAAAAATTTCAATGGCTTTGAATAAGTTGGATTTTGAGTTTGTGTTGACATCACAAAGAAAAATAGCTAGCTAATATTATTAAAATATCTTGTTTCGCATGAGCATCAAGTACATTTTTTGTTTAAATATTGCAAAAATAATGACAAACATTGTGTCATTTAGCATATTTAGGGCCAGTTATTATTTTTAGGGTACCTGGGATGAAAAGGGATCTTCTATTTTTAGCATACATCTTTGCCCGTCAGCCTAATTGTAATCTTCTCTACTGGTGTTTATATGCTCAGTGGATTACATCATGAATCTCTTAATTATGATGTCACTGATAATAACTGTATAAGCGTAGCTTCTTGAGTTTACCTTTTTCCTAATGAATGGAGTACTCATTGTTTCAATACTGATGTCGTCCTACGTACAGCAGTTACAGATATGTATGGTATCTTTCCTGCATACTGAAGTCCACCATAGACTTGAAAGCTGTTAAATGTCTGATGTCTACACAAAATTTTTTGAATCTGTACCAAATGTAATTCCAATCTCAATACATACCTATGATAGGAACTATGTATGTATGTATAAAGTACCACTATTGGAAAGATACCTTTTTAGCTACCACGTAGTTTCTTGTTCCTTGCAATGAGGTTGGAAGTAGTTTCTCCAATGATGGAGGTAGTATTTGCTCTAGCTTTCCAGAGAAAAGATTGAGCCAAAAACGGTTTTTGAATTACTTTTTCCTTTAAAAATTAATCTTTATTTTAAGCACACAATTATTTCATCTGAATCATTTTCCTTTCCATTTTCAATTAGATCTAACATTGTAGTTCTTGTTGCATATTGAATTCAATCACATTGTACTACAAAAAACAACACCCACCAATGAACTAATCATGGCAGCAAGGATTGAACAAGGGAACACAAGGCCACCAACAGGGAGTGTGGTAGTCTTTGTTATGACCCCCCAATTTGTTTCATTCCAAACAAGGACTTGTTGGAATCTCACTGTTTTACCACCTTATGTCATTGTCCTAGGCATGGTGTGGTCTTAAGGAAAAGCAAATTGATTAACTTAGCTTTAGACTTTTAAAACAGTGAGCCTGCACATGGCTCATTAGCCATAGCCATTTGCATTGCTATGTCTATTACCTAATGTAGCCCTAGGTGTAATATGTGCCATTTTATGCAATTTTAAAGTTTGTTTACCTTGGCCTCCAACACACTTCTGCAAATCATGGCCATCTGGTGATGAGACCTGATTTGGTTTTCTGGCTTTGGGGCCAAGGTTTTCCTTGGCTTTGGAGGTGAATGGCTCCATGTCCAAATCCACCGGTCAGTTCATAATCAAAGCCTGCAATGCTTTAAATTTCTTACCTTGCAGAGGTTTTGTGAAGAAGTCTGCCACCATTTTATCTGTGGGGCAGTGTTGGATCCGTACCCATCCCTGGTCTACCTGATCCTTGATGAAAAAATATCTTATGTTGAGGTGTCTAGTTTGTTGGCTTGATGACTGCTTCCCATTCACTCAGAGCTGGATGTTGCTTGTGTTGTCCTGGTGCAAGAGAATGCTTGATAGGATTTAGCTCTGGTCCTTTAAGAATAAATCTCCCCAAATCATCCTGGGAAGCATATCATCAACTCCGATGAGCTCCGTCTTGGTCAAGCTCCGTGCATTTATCTTGTGCTTTTTGGAGGCATTGATTACTGAACCCTTTCCCAATGACATGGTGCCACCCGTGTGTCCCTTGAAGTCCACATGTACGCCAAATGCCATGTCCACCCACCAGCTGACTACTGTGTTAATGCCCTTGCGAGCTTCCAATGTCAAAGGCAAATGCGGGTATCTTGAAAGATACCACATTACATGGCCCAGCTTTCCCCAGTCGTCCGTGTCTGGTTCCTTCACGCGAGTTGTCAGAAATGCCACCGGAGTTTTTAAATCACGCCGCACTCAAGTTGAGAGGAAGAGGGGTTGCACAACCCATCTGTGGAATTTCTGTGCTTCCATCTCCAGCAGTAGCTTCCGGTCTCCGTCAGGCCTGACGTCAAAGAGATGGTCAGAATCCGGAGTAGCTGCAAACTTGCCCAAGAATTCTTTCACGCATGACTCCAGAATTGAGTCAGCGTACTCATCCATGTTGAATTTGACTTGTCCTTTGTTGGAGAAGTTTAAGTATTCGTGGATTTTCCTGCAAGATATCTGTAGCTCACCGTATATTCTTTGAAGATACTGGATCAACCCAGTCACTTGGTCCTTGCTCTTGTGGGAGATCTTCAAATCATCAACATGCCAAATTACTGTCATTTGGTGCCCGTCAATCATGGCATTTGCGACGCATGGGTTGTAATTATTTTGGACAAAACCCTTTTTGCTCAGGTCGCGCCAGAGCTTCAAGTAGAAGAGCAGCACGGGTCTGAGCATCCCATACACTGCTCTGGAGAGGATCACGTAGAGGACGGTGTTTCCTTTGTTGTCCACGCTGATGTACTTTCTGTACACTTGAGGCTCCGTCATGGCAAGGAGCTCAGCCATCTTTACCCGAAACACCATGTGAACAAGGTCTGGATTCTTGGCGCTGAGGAAAGCACCTGGCAAATCAACCACTGCCACATCCCTATCCTCCTTTGCATCTATTGTTGACGTCAACATGACTGAGTCCAGGTGCACATTCGGGGATGCGGCTGCCTCTTTGGGAATTTGGCCCTGCTGCTTCCTTCCGTCTACACAGTTGCGTCCCTTCAGTTCACCGGTTCTCTTCTCCTTAATTGTCATGATTGATTCCAGTGCGTTTTGCCTCTCCATTGCCGTGAGTGAGGATGCATCAACCGGCTTGATGGCTTCCCTGTCGTGGAGCTGTTGCAGTTCTGACATGGCTGCAGTTTCAACCTTCACTCCAAACTTTTGTATCGCTGCCTTGAACGAGTACTGCATGAGGATTGTATGGAGGACCATGTTTAACTGTTCCTCGGTGGTGTTGCATTTCTCGTCATGGAGGAAGAGGCATTTTGCTTTGAGTTCCTGGTATGCTAGAGTAGCTGCAGCTTTGGCCTTGGTAGCCATTGACATTCGGTGGGCATGATTGTAGTGTGGTGTAATTGACCCAGCCGATCGGCGGAGATAGTGGGTGGCGGCTGAGTGCTGCCTGGGACGCCTTGCTGGCGGAGGGAATAATGTCCCTGCTCAGGGATCTCATCCAATGGGACCAGGTTTGGCTCGTGTGCTGCCTCGACGTTGTTGAACTCCGTGTTGGTGAGGTGCTTGTCCCGGACCATGTCCATGGTATTCTTGCCTGGCTCCGCGTGAGCTAGGTCGTTGGCATACGCGTCAATGTCCAAATTGGCCTCGGGTTGGTGTGGAGGAGGAGGAGGTGGTTGATGGACTCGAGGTGGTGAAACCGGTGGGGAAGCCGGTTGCGGATGCAGGGCCAGAGGGTTGTGGCTGAAAGGAGCCTGGGGTGGAGCAGGGTATGCTGGCAGGTTGTTGGCTGCATCTGTATCCGGTGCCACTCCTGGTTGCCACGGCACTCCTGCAATTTGTGTGTTGTCGTGAAGGTTGTCTCCATATTTGTTGCCGTGCCTGTCACAGAAATCCAAATGAGCTGACATCCTGTCACGCCATGCCAGCGCCTCAACCCGCTTGATCATTTGGGTGGCATTGGATATGCCGTCCACATTTTGCACTTGATGACCCTGCCCATGTTGAGGTTAAGCCATTTGTAAGTTCCTTGCAGGTCACCAACAGGACCGAGACAGATACCTGGCGTAGTACGCATGATATACGTGTCATTAGCCGGGTCAGGATCGTCGTGTACCTCCGCATATGAACCAAACTGCGCCCAACAATGTTTCAAGAAATCCAGGGCACGACCAGTACGGATTGATCTGGGCAAGAACTCGGATGAGACGCTGCCTTTCGGTGGAAAAGAGTCAAGCCACAATGTACAGAATGCCACCAGTTCAATGATCACTCTTGCTGGAAGCCCCTTGAAAGGTAGTGTGCTTTTTACCACCCGAATCCTCTCCTTCCTAGTCCTAATGCTCCGCTCAATCTCACTAGCATGTTCTTTGTTGGCAGTCGTGTTGAGAAAAACTCCATTGTTGAGCTTATGTGGCAAACAGCCAAATTCTCCATCCGCGATGATAGTAGTTACATTAAAGCCATGAGAGGTGTAAAATTCAATGGCAGCATTAACTGCATTGGCTAATAATGTCATGGTGCAAACAGGCATATGCTCCTGTGTCAAAAACCTCAAATTGCGTGTTGTAGTAACCAAAAACCCGATTCTGATGATGAACATCACATCCAGACTCAGAAGAACATTTTTATTGAGCTCCCGTATCTCACGTGGGACCGCCACATAGTCCTCTACTATCTGATGCTGCTTTTCTCTGACCGTCTTGCCCCTAGTTGATGAAACACATCTACCAAAAATATTTGTTGCGTTAGTGATGTCTTTTATAGTAACTGGGAAATTCTTTAACATGTTCAGACATACCATATGTTTGTAATTGGTGTCCAAAGGATATCCAATCATTGCTTGGATGCATCAAGCCGTCCAAGCTTGCTGAATGTCACGCAGGAAGTATCCCTCTGATGTGTGCGTTGTGGTTTCAACCATGCCCTGGTTGCATGTTGTGTCCACTCCTGCAATTTGCAAGTCTTCGCCAATGTGGTTCCCGTCGGTGTCCGCCATACCTTCCTCTATCACGTCTTCATCTGTGGTTCCTTCAAGCAGCTGACTAAATGACAGTGCCCCCTCTGCTGCTGTGTCATAGAAGAAGAGCCCCTCTGGGCTGCGCTGGAACACAACAGTCCCAGAAGGCAAGTCCACTTTAAACTCACGGTACTCACTATTGAATTGGACTGGGAACCTCGAGCATACATTGTCCAGGCTGATAACGTTGGCGATGCCCCCGCTGCCGTACCATACATCATATCCAAAATGCTTCAAGAACCCCTGCTGGTTGATGATTTTCTGTCCGGCATTGCACTTCACTTGGATGGCGTCCTAGGTCTCATGGATGTTGTGAAGAAGGTCCAGGTTGCAGATCATTGTGATCGTAGACCCGCTATCCAGAATCAGCCATGTCTTGCTGATTGTACAGCAGCCCTGCAAAAGGTTGGTGGTCAGCAGCATGGTGTGGTCCTGGATGGAGTTCCACAGCTGAATGTGCATGTTCATGTCCTCTCCATTGAACGATTCATCAGCACTGTCTGCGTCTCCATCATCATCCCAGTGGCTGGTATCCGCCCTGCTTCCACTTCTGATGGCCGACAAGGATGCACCACTTTTGCTGCCTCCCCTCTCCACACTTGCGTTCACAGCAGCCTCTGATCTGTCACCTTTGCTCTTCACATGTAGCTCCTTAGCCTTTTGAACCAACGGACAGTCAGGGGATAGGTGGTCCTCCTCTCCACACACATAGCACTTAGCTGAGTTGTTGGGTCGCTTCCCGGAGTTGTTCCCATGTTTGTGCTGTTGCATGAACATCATGCCAGTCGTAGAGTTGCACGGACTTTGATGTTGGTTCCCACCCTGTCTTCCTGCCAGTCCGCTGACGGACAAATAATTCATAGCCCGCGAGAGTGCATCCCCCACTGTCTCCCGGTAGGTATCACTGCCACTTGCATAGGCGTTGGCAAGTGCACATTTAAATTCACCGTGTTGCTTGCCGCTGAGGTTGTTTATGAACAAACACGCCTTCACTTTCCCAGCTACATCCTCTTTTTATGCCAGCTGGATCTGAGTTGACATCAAGACCCCTGGCCTTTGCCTCATCATTGTTCAGACCTGGCTTGTGGAATGCACCCCCTTGCTACTCAACAACCTTGCACATACTGTTAAACCGCTCCATGAATTCGGCGTCACTCAATGATCCCTGGTAGCATATATAAGCACGGGCCTTTGCCCTGACTAGAGCCATCACTGGCTGCCGGTGTCCCTCATACCTGTAGCACAGCACTTTAAGCTCCTTAACCAGCTGTACGAGGTTCTGGTTGGCGTAAGTGTCGTCCCACTTTGGCTGTCCCTTCAGCTTTTGTCTCATTGGGTCAGAGTACTCTTGCCAAATCACATTAAATGCATATTTGCAGTTTTCCTTGTATGTTTTCTCCATCTTTATGAAGTCTTTCATGAGCGCCTCATACCGGATTGTCTCCCCCCATGTTCCTCGGGTACCAGGATCTGTTGGCTCAGTGAATGGGTACGCCTTCTCCATTTTGATGATATACTTCACCTCCGACCCTCCATGTTTTAATTCTGTTGCAATGTAGGCTGCATATTCCTCGAGGGATATGTCCACCTTCTCTGCCATCCCGGCATGGGTGCAATCAAAAATACGCCGTTTCAATTCAGGGATTCTCCCAGTGAACGTTGTGGAGGTGCCTCCTTGGCAATTTCTCCCTCCCTGGCGACCACGGCCCCCACCGCCACCAGATTTGCCTCCGGCGCCCCCTCCACCCAGTGGTTGGCTGCCGTCGGTCCTTGTGAGACGTAGCAGCCCCTCAGCTGCGGTTGTCAGTTTCATGATTAAACTGTTTTAAAAGTGTTGGAATTTCACTGTTTTACCACCTTATGTCATTGTCCTAGGCATGGTGTGGTCTTAAGGAAAAGCAAATTGATTAACTTAGCTTTAGACTTTTAAAACAGTGAGCCTGCACATGGCTCATTGGCCATAGCCATTTGCATTGCTATGTCTATTACCTAATGTAGCCCTACGCATAATATGTGCCATTTTAAGCCATTTTAAAGTTTGTTTACCTTGGCCTCCAACAGGACTTGATGGAGAGTATCACTGCGAGTACAGTATCACTCTACATAAGCAACAAGGAAGACAAGAAACACAAGCTTCATGCCCCAGCATGTGCAGAGTCCTATACTGTGTTCCTGCAGCAGTACAAGGCCACCCTTCTCAAGAAGGGCCATATCAAAGATGCAAAGACGCACAATGCCAGCGCAAGTGAATGCAGTAGGGACCTTGCAAACTTCCCCAGTAACAACACCAAGAGGGCGGAGCCACAATAATACAAGACTTTTTACCTCACCGAATGGGAGGTAGCTGTCAAATCAAGTTTCAACTTGTTTGAGTTGTAGCTGGGACCTGAGAGTTGCACCAAGTGGACCACCATCGCAACCAAGACCATAGAAATCTACTGTAACAACACGGCTTGTATGGACTTTGGCAGGTTTATGTTGGTTGCACTTGAGCATTGCAGATGCAAACACACGTGTATCTACAGGTTACATAAATGCACAACAGCTTGTGGAAGCCCCTTGTCATGTGTGTACAAGTTGTGGCACTGCGCTTGCAAGAACTGAACAGGTACCTCAAGTACCTGCTGCAAGAGTTTGGTGGGACCAGTCAGGACAAGCCCCTCAACAAGACTGATCCCTGTGCCATCCTTTTGAGGATGGTTCCCAGCAAGTGGGATCAATGAAGGAATCTTACCTGCTTTGATGAATGTTTGTCACCCACTGACCAGCTCATTGGTTGTGGGTACATGGCCAGGGAGATTTTTGCCATGCCCGAATCCTGAATCTCACTTTAAATATGAAAAACCTCATAAAAGCAAGAGGTCCTATGTGAGGGATGCAGCCAGAGGGGCTAGTAGGTGCTGATTAATGTGGAAAATGAAAAATAAATTAGTTAGATATAAGTTTTTTAAATCACTTTGTGACAAAAAAACATACTTACAATGTTTCATAGGCTTTAAGGTGGAAAACTAAATACCATTGTCTTAGCACCATGATATATTGCTCTAAGAAAAACAAAAAAGATAAAGTCTTACTGAAAATGCATATCATTCTACAGAAAACAGTATCACTAACAAATAACACAGATAGCCGGCTTTCTGCTGGGTCAGCCTCCCTAAAATGTAGAATTACACCAATATTTGTGGTACATGCAGTTTGAACATATGTTTAGTATTGCTGCGAAGAGTAGATTACAGTTGTGCCATGTGGATTAGCCAAAAATTGAGTTTTGCGGTAGATATTTTTCCTACAGCAATTCTACGTAGGAGCTAGTATATTATTGTCTGTGTGGCTTCACTGTTAAGTCTAGTTAGATAATTAGATAGCAATATAAAATGCTAGTGCATCAATGTTTCAAACAGTGTAAGGATCAAGGGTTTTGCATGTTGATCAACCTAGAGCATGTTTTCAATTTGCACTTTTCCTATTGAATACACTTGTAGAAGGTTTTTACATTGCTGTTATTAAACAGGAAAAGTTCATGCATAATTAGTACAAACAATAAATCTAAGCTTAGTATTTGGGTTATCAGTACAGCTGGCAATAGTGATGCAATTGTTCATTGTATCATAACTTTATTTTGTAGCTGTATTAAAATCTGAAAGCTTTGGATCAATTGATTTTTTTTTCTATTTTATTCAAATAGTTACAAAGCATCAAAATAATTACTAAACATTTCCTAGGTTATTATTGAAATTGGCTGGTTGTTAAGTGGCTTCTCTCCCAATCCTTGAAAAGGCAGTCAGAAACTAAAAAACCAGAGTTTTGCAGAGTTTGGTTGTTATGTTAGAGTTTTGTTTTTGCAATATGGCTAAATTGTTTTAAAATTTTGCATGATGATGGGGGGTTAAGTATTTCAGTGGCAGGCATATTGGTTGGTTGTTGCATCATTCCTTCCGGCCTGCATGTCGATGGCAGCATCGGCAGGAAATCAAACCCCGTAAAATCAGATTTCTTCAGAAGTTGGCCTCTCGTTGGATTTGCTTTGAAAAAGGAGAAAGTTTTATTAGCATTTTTTATTGTGTTCCGAATGAGCGTGTTGTCAGTGTCGGAAGTTGGTTAATTGTTGAATGACGCCTCCGGGACTGCCTGAAAATGGCAACGTCAACTTGAATGTCAAATGTTTTTGGGTGGGGGTTGGCTGTTCCCTGCTGTTTTTCCTTGCAGGAACTAAACATTTTTCTTTAATTGTTGTTGCGGATAATATGGGCGCATCGGTGGTGATGGAAGCTGGTTGGTTGTTGCGTGCCATCTCTGCCTGCAATGATACAGGGGTCTCGACCAAAAAATCAGTTGTTTTTGCATCAATATCGTTCGTTCCTTGATGTTTTACTTTAAAAGGCGAAAAAAACCATGCAGTTCGTGCATAATTGATGGGGATCATGGCTGAATCCTTGGGCTGGGTTGGTTGGTGGGTGTTCAGAGGCTGCTCTTCTTGGGACGGCCGCGATCGCGGCGGAATGGATGTTCGTTGGTTCCATTCAACACGATGACTCAGTTTTTGTTGTTGCGGTGAATTCAGAAGCGATAATAGTTGTTGGTGGCTGGTTGATGCGTTGCTGTTGCCGCTGTGTCAATTGTCTGTTGGAACTTTCCACCGGTAGTATTTCCAATTAATCTGTTACAATTAGCGTACCAGGAACCTGACAATTAATACTGGATTGTGGCAGTGAATGAAAAATAATCTAACGCATCATCAAGAATCTGGAATGTATTTTTCCGAGGAATTTGATAATTTTTTTTTTAAAATCTAGTTTTGTTCATGTACGCTCTTGGTTTTCTTTATTTTTTTTTGCAATCCGTTATCTTCCAGGGTGCTTATTTTGATGTTCAAAAACTGCAATTCCCTATGTTGTATTTAGGTAGAAAACATAGAAAATGAAAAATGCAAAATACAAGTAATCCACATCCCATTTTCATTTTCAGCATGTCAATAGGATGCTATTACATATGATAACCTTTATCATTGGTCTAATGTTGGTGTGATTCTACATTTGGGTTCCAGGGAAGCTGACCCAGCAGGCAGCCAATACCAGAAAAAATCAAAGTAACAAAGGGATATGATTGCCCTTGTCTGGCCAGTGGTTAGCAATGGGGTGGAATGTACTTAGCTTGTTACAAATCAATAGAGAATTAAAGTGATGTAAAATATGCGCAAGTTATTCTAAACCATATTAGTTATTTTAAATGGAAATACTTCTTGTTTACAACTTCAATATTTCAGCAATTAGACATTCATGTTCATGCTAATAATAACAATCTAGGTAATCCTGCAACAAGCTCTGAAGATCATGAGAGCAGAAGATAGATCAGAAGTGTTGAACAAGAACAAGTCAACCTGCATTTTTTCTGTGAAGATTGTGAAGAGCCTTTTCTCCTTTTTACATTGTAGGAGACAATGGAGTCTCTTCACAATGAAGATGTTTAGTGTCTATGATGAGTCAAAGGTGATGTGTCTTTTCAGAGAACTTTGGCTGGACAAGATTATCATAGACAAAGCAAAATGCCTTAAATCCAAGCAAGAGTGAACACAAAAGTGAGGGCAAAAGCAGTAAGAGAACAATGCACAAGAGCTACTTCTTGACAACCAAACATCCTCATCAATGGAGACATACAAAAGAGATTCCCGAGCCAAAGCCTGGTAAACAGTCATGGGAAAAATGAAGATTTTGACAGAAAATTTTAAAATGTCACAGCTTGTGTGTTGACTTGTTGTTGCTGGTCTGTTACTACCTGCACCAGCATACAGTTACCAACCATGAAGCAAGCATAACTAAGCTGGAATCATAATAAATTTGCAGTATCTACAGTTGTGTCAATAAAATGTGATAGTGGCATTTTCGAAACCACCACACCATCCACTTCTTTACTGTTGAGTTGGTATGTTTAAGCTAAGCTGTGACCTGCTGTGATTGCATTCTTCCAGTGAGACACCATGTGGAAAAATAGTTTATTTGATTTTCCTGATGGTGTCAATTGAATTTTTAGGGAGCTGTATTTCAAATTCAAACACTGCTGATCTAAAGATATTGAATCATTACAAGCATTAAAATAACAGAACAAAGTCAGAAATGAAAATAGGAAGCTTTTTATTCATGTTGCTATCATTCAACATGGAAGGAAGCATGGATATTCTCTCATTTTATGGATGACATCAAAATCACAAGAAAATTACACAAACTGATGTTGCATGCTGTCATGATGAGGGAGCTGAATTGTTGGAAGTGGTGACGAACAACAACAAAAAAGTACATTTTTATTGTAGAAGGAGGCAATGCAATAACAATGTTCAGTTCAGAAGAAAGTGAACTTAAGTTGAATATGTGAGAGTAGTTAAAAGTAAGGCTAAGGTGAGAGTCTGTGAGAATGGTTAGTTGGTATGATTGAGTGCTGATTTTTGGGTGAGTGTTGTATGTCATTGGGAAAAGATCTGATGATGATGTTTCTCCTTGGTAGGCTTATGAAGAACTAAATAAATTGTTTTTTTGGATATGTCACTGTATGGAATATCCCCTCATCCAAAAGCATTTATGTGCATGGTGGGATCGATGGTGTTGATGTATATGATTTATTTGGAATTTTTGTTCATGACAACAGATAAAGCTATAATATTAATTACTAATCCAATTAATAGGCAGTGGCTGCATATTAGACAGGGGGATATGGAGTAAGGAAAAATTTAAATTAGAAATTAAAGAACATATTTTTTGTGTAAAATTTGGAAAAAATCTACAAACGGGTAATTGTAAAATTAAGTTGCAGACAATTTATCCATAAGTACTAATCATCCATACAAACGGTTGTTAGTCTGTAAGCTACATTGCATTCTGCTATTGCCCCAAAAGTCATTTCAAAAATATTTGAGTTCTTGTATCAAACTTTGGGAGTTCTAGGTTGAAAATTATTTGATCTCTTTGACCAGCTATACCTTCATATTTCATACATTGATGTTATTGAGACTGAAATATAACTATTTTTCAAACATGTTCAATCTAGGGCTTCATTACAAAATCCTTTTTGCTAGAGCTATGGTTAAGAATGCTTTTGATTGTTCATAATGATATATGAGCTTAGTTCCATTGAAAAACTTTGAACCAAAAATACAAAACTTCTAGCAAATGAATTTTGACAAATTGTTCACCTGAACACCTAGGAACAAAAGATGGAGTCAAAATCCAAAAATCCTTGAGTTCCAAAAGTAATATATGGTGTGTCCCCAGTGCCTTGAGATATGGTCATGGATGATAAATTTAACTTGTTCAAGAGGCAATGAAAGGAATATCAATAATTGAGTATGAAGTATGAATTTTGATATCAAACAACAGAACAGAGTCAATAAGAAATTGGGGTTTTGTTTGCTCTTGCTTGTGCAGGTGAGTATTACTTCTGTGTCTGCACATAATATTCCTACCAGATTTATAACTATAGCACCACATACTGTGGTAGTTTTTATCTTTTCAAGCCTGACATATTCATGAGAATGCTTGGAATAGCCATGGTGGTCTTGGTGGCGCAATATTATTGTTTAGAACTTACTCCTATTAATTTACTACTTCTTTTTTCTTAAAGCCATCAAAATTGGGTGGTGTATAATAATTAATCTACAAATCATAATAGTAGGTAAGTACTTAGTGAGCTTGTTATTGAAAGGAAATACAATAATTTTGATGATGTCTCTTCCCAACTTGGGTCTCATCCTGTCTCATTCTCATAATATTCATCCGGACACCAAGCTTGCAAAAGGTCATTGGACATTGGAGTGACAAAATCTATTTACCTCTAAACTCAAAAAATGGTTCCCAAGATAGCTTTTATTTTTTGCAAAATCATTATAATAATTTTTGGGGTCATCGAAAGAATGTTTTTAAGATATTAAGGTAATAATAATGCCATCCAGTGGATTGGCTTGATTGACTTGGCGCTAACTAACAGCTTGGCGATGATGTTGTATGGTACCTAAGTACAATACTTACCTACCCAGGCGCGCGCTAAGTTGGTACTAATGTTGTAAGTAGGAAGTAGTACCTACCTAAGTAAGTAAGTATCTTGCTTAGTACCTTATGGGGCTAGGTACGTAAGTACTATGGAACTATCATAAGAGATCATAAGTAGTACCTACCTACATCCGGAGCTAGTGGTTACCCTCAGCTGGGTCCAGCTAGGGCCTATAGCTAATTCTTTACAGGGAAAATTGGTACATTTCTA
>JALLOT010004084.1:0-10620 GCA_036939595.1 Thalassiosira livingstoniorum | reverse complement strand
CATCAGTTACCTCTTGGGAATGGTGATTTTTCCTTATCTGCACACTGAAATTCATCATTCCACGGCACAATTCATTCCCACAAACTGCCACAATTGTATTTGAAGAGAGGGGGCACCTAGTGATACAGTCTCACTGTTACAAGTGCCTCATTAACTAGACCAACATCAACAACAACAATCCAGCAGCAATTCAATCTCAACAAGAACTCATCATTAACATGGACTGATGTTAAATAATTTTATTGTAAGAAAAGGAAGGCCAAAGGTCATAAGTCCTCCAAACAGTTCAATCTCAATTGTTTGAACAATGGCGGCTTTCAACGTAGGTTTGTGCTGGTTTGAAATAACTTCATCTAAAGTGAGGAACAAATTGGACAACTATTTCTAGATAGCCTAACATTGATCAAGATTCAACAAATAATTGAGGAACAGCAAAACAATTATTTCCTTGGGCTCGTTTAGATTTTAGGGGGGTGGTGATTAGAAGTCAAACTATGAAAAACACTAGCTTTCTGTACACTGCCAAAATGACCATTACACCTCTAATTCTGGACTTTGACTTGACTGCAGCATATTTTTGACCTCCAAGACATACTAAGGCTGAATGTGTATGCATCCTTCCAGTGAGAAATAACAATTTCTAACAAAACAACAAACCAAAAATAAAGCCCTGCAATTCCAACAATCCAAATCACAATTTGCCATGCTTGTAATGATTACAGCATTGAAAAGGGATAAAACATCAATGCTGTGGTACGTCACAAGATGTCATGCTTCATGCCAACTATTGAATCAAATGTACACAGCATGCCTTGCATTGTATTTGTGAAAATAGAATGTAAAAGTGAGGTGATAGATTGAGGAGTGGGAGGAGATGTTGCATTTGAATATAGAAGAAAAGGCACTGGTTCCATTGGATACATTTAATATTTGTCGTCAATTTGAGTTTGTGTTTGCAATGCCCAACAAGTTGGATGAGTATTTTTTGTTGGAGAAAATTATTCTTCCTTGTTTTGCTGGATTGATTTGTATGACATTGGGTGCATAAATTGCTGTAGGTTAGTTTTTACTGCTGCCTGGTATGTAAGATAATTTTATTACTTGTGTGGCATACTTCTTGCATTGTTGGACTCTACAAAGCCCTTGGGATGACAACATATCATTTGTCTGAAAAAGAGTTGGAAAGGGCGTGGGAGTTATCAGTTGATGCCCTTCAATACTACACCTGACATGTGGGTACCACATACTTAGGGGCATTAGTTAGTAATGAAAAAAATGCAGCAAAGTCTCCAGTAAATTCAGTAGCGTATCATTCATTTGCAGATGGGACAGATAATGAAGCTTCACGATTTGTAACAGACACTTGGGAATGATCCCTTCAGCTGTTTTACAGATTATTTTTTTCTTGGTATGAAGTGTTGTTCGGACAATACTGCCTTTTGAAAAGCTCTGTGCCTGTTGTATCTGAATCTACTGTGATCTTATTTTGGCTGTTACGGGATTTTTTTTGTCTATCACAACGGATATTTTACTTGCTGGTGCTTAGTACTCACATCTCTAATCTAGATACAGCTATACAATTTTAATTAAGAACAAAATTTTTCAACATAATCAAAAGTCTCACGACATACGAAGGTGAATAAATCTCAAAGAATTCATGCCATCACCCATCGCTATTCTCAAGAAGGCTCACCAACGCCCTATAATACGAAGTGGTCAAATGATCCGTCGCCATTCCACTACCAGCACCAACTTCAAACATTTTCAACATGGAGGCTGTTCCATTAATCCACATCGTGTGATAGTCGTGTCTTTTTATTTGTTGCTCATTTTCATGGATTTGCTCGTCTGGGGACCTTTCTTTTGCAGCCCGTGATATATTATCACTTTCTAATGCAGCATTTCCTACATTTTCCTCCGACCAAGGCTCATACATCATCAACACTCTACCAGGTACAAACAAATGGTGATCGCCCACTTCATCCCAGTACAATTCATCTTGTGAACCATCTCCCAATGATGCTTCTGCGATTGCTTCATTGAATAGCTGTTGGAGTTGTTGCGGTGCCATGAGTAGTTCTCCACTGTGGGTAAAGCAACGATTGCAGCGAGGTGTTAAGTGGTAAAGGTGCCGACGCAAGAAGAGAAAACATGGGGTGTAATGCATAAGAAAAGTGAAATGAAGACAAATATGATTCGGCGCGATTCCATGTCTGTGAAAACCAAAACACAGATAGAACTCACCCAGTCCCTTCGGATAATTTTCGAAAGAGATCAATGACTGATGCAAGAACTCCCTTTTGTTGATTGGCACGTTTGCTCACATTGCTGCCCTTGTTGCCCTTGCTACTATTTGAGTTAGTGGCAGCTGCACCATCTGCTCCATTTGGATCTAAAACACCATTACTACCAGATACGTTGCACATAAAACAATCCGCGCTTCTGCACCTGCAAGCATTCTCAGGATCTTCGCCAACATTCGTTGTTCTTCTAACTGGATTCAATCCTCGTTCCATCAAACAACTCCTTACTCCCTCTAGTATCGTCAACACCACGTCCAAATTGGTCAATGAACATCGGGGTATAATATCAGAATTGTGTACCACCGACGTGACATAATGACAAGTGGAGAGAGAAGAAGTACGATCGAGTATGGGGGGTGGTGCAAATGCATAAGCTCTCACTTTCTCGACTCTCTGTAGGTAATGCCTACTGCCGTGTTGGTGATGTTCGTGTTCTTGGCGGTGTCGACAACGAGTCAAAGTCAACTGGGGATACCTCCCCCGAATCAACACCGCCAACAAAGCTGCTGTGCCTGCTCCGAGACTGTGCCCCGTGCACACCACATCATACCCATCCTCATTGACGGCATTGACGGCATACTCTTCGATCAATGGTGCAATCTCATTAAATAATTGTCGGGCACAGTGGAGTATGCCCTCGTGTGCNACCAAGATACGAGGAGCACACGAGGGCATACTCCACTGTGCTCCTCGTATCTTGGTGTTGCGATTGTGTTCCATTTCAATACCGTTGCTTTCCAATACTTCTTCCTCCGAGGATATTCTTTCTTTTGCAGATTTATTGGGCAGTGATTCTTCCTCTTTTTGGTGATGTTGCTTCTGCTGTTGCTGAGGTTCAGTCGGTGATATAGTTGGAGCAATTTGGGGTGAAGATTGGGCTGGCAATAAGCACGGAGGAGAAGATGCGTTGGAGGACGAAGATGGTATTTCAGGGAATTCACTCAATGACGAGTCATTTTCAATGGTGGAATCTGTACTATGGTGAAATTTCTGGCGCATCCCAAGCCCATCAATTTGGAACTTTGATAAAATTTGAACCTCCATTTCTCCCGTTGGATGATTGTCACTATCTTTTGAAATACGGACTACCTCTACCAAACCATTGGGTAAATTTGCTTCACTACTTGGTTCACCGTCACCACCCTTCGATTTGAAGATTTCATTTGATGATTGCAAATGAGTATTGGATTTTTTTTCTTCGAAAATGTTTTCATTGATTTGCACAATGTCGCTTTGACCATTCTTATCTACCTCTCTTTTGTCAAGATTCAATGAATTTGCATCTGATCTGTTGCATTGGTCACACTCTGTAGACGTCTCGACCGATCCCAACTCATAACCTGATTCAACGCCATTTGCATCAAACCCGCCATTCACATCACAACCACCATGACTACCATGAGGGTCACCTTCCAGATCAACTCGTATTGCCCTCCCGCAACAATCCGTCAATAACTCCTCCAACGTGGAAGTTCCCTTGATACCAATCAGCAACGTTTTTCTAGGGTGGGATATGGCCACGTAGTACCCCACTCGGCCTGGTGGCTTTCTATGCTGTTTCTTTTGTTTGTTTTGCTTCGAGGACCTTTTTGATTGGTTATCATTCTCCGCGTTGTCATTATTGGAGTTTGGAGTCGATTCCTTCATTGGTTCAATGTAGTCGGTAGTTCGATGCAATAGCAACTGAAATCCACCATCATGTTGCCTGTGGTTTTTATCAATCACCTCCCATGAGTCACAAGAGTTGACTTGACTGAGATTTTGTTCCACAGCTTTGCTGTTATCTGCGTCACCGTTAGCAACATCACTGGTACAACTAGCAGAACGAGCAGTAGCACCATGTGTCTCGGAGGCACCACAGCAAGTCCCACCACTACCATGAGCACCGCAATTATGTTCATCATTCAGTAGTAACGACCGTAATTTTTCCTCATCTGCTTCGTATGCCCATACAGCATAATCTAGCATTATTTGAAGTTGTTTGATTTGAGACTTGGTAACTGCCGATTGACAGTCTTTGATGGGGCTACCTGGATTTGTTTCAATTGTTTCAGTATTAACAATAGATGTGTCTGTTACATTTGTTGCATGTTTTGCACTGGTAGTGCTTGGAGCACATGGCGGTTCGCCTGAAGGATTTGCCCCGATGGAAAGATTTTCCTCAACGGAAGGGTTTGCGTCGAGAGGTTCTTGTGTTGGTTCTGATGGTTGGGATTCGGGCAGTTCATACTGTTGATAAATTTCATCTCTCCACATAGGATACCGCTCACGAATCTGATTGCACAATTGAATATACGCAAGGAGGGCGGCGTGCCATTCCAGAGTGGTAATGGGAGCTGTGTCATCGACATTATTGGAGTTTAACTTGGTAGTAGAGGGAACCTCGGGATTTTCTGGCGATGTTATCGCAGGATTTTCTTGACCTCGATTTTTTAGATTTTCGGCTTCATTTACTTCGGTTGGATCACATTCAATAAGAAACTCAGAATCTAATTCTACATTATCCACTGGAGAGCAGAAACTGCAAAAACTGCAGTTGGTGACATCTTGACACCTGCAATTTGCACAGTTCAATGGAAGCACATTGAGCATATTCAACTGATCCGAACTTTGTCCCGTTTCATCTGTTTGACCTATATGCTTTGTTTGCCGTATTTTTTCCATCGTTTTCTTATCTTTGTCTTTTTCATCTTCGTCATTCGATTGCACATTCAGCAAAACTCTTTCTTTCTGCTCTAACGACTTCGTTGCGTTCACCGTGGATGAAGCCCTTGCCATTGCCACACGAACCCTCCTCCGTCGTCTCGACACCCTCTGCTCCGAACCCAACTTATCATACCCCATCACCAACAACGCTTGTAACTTTTGAATGACGGCAGTGAGGGATGCCATTTCATCTTGGTGTTGTTGCTGCTCATTGTACTCACTGTACTCATCGGTACTGTTTGTGGCGTTATTGTGGCGGTTGTGACCATTGCCCTTTGAACTCTGTGAATTTTGTTCTCGCTGTCGTTGCCGATGTTGACGTTGTCGTAACACCTCCTCCGAATAAATCAAACTCCTCCACAACTCATCCTCTCTTACCCATTGGGGGGTTCGGTTCCATAAATCGCGGGCGAGGGCAGCGGCGAGGAGGGAGGAGGCGCTGAAGCGGGCGAGGATGGCGGCGTAGGGGGCGTAGGGGCCAAGAGTTGGGCCCAGGGTTAGGGCGGGGATTGCTGGAATGGCCGGGATTGCGGGAAGGAGGAAGATGGGGGGTACGGGCATGGTTTATTGGGTGGGAGGTGGTAGAAATGGTTTAGCTGCAGAATGAACATGGGGATGAAAAAATGGAATGAGGAATGAATGTGTGAATTTCAAATTTCAGGTGTGAATTCTGAAGTTTATGGTGTCAAACGGTGCTGGATTTGGTGTACTACCATACTGTACTCTACTCTACACTATGGTATTACCTCTAGAGTAGGCGTTTTTCGGTTGGAATGAAAAGAAACACACGAATGGGAACCAGTCATGCATCATGCATCGCACTCTATCATGAGACGAGGCAGCCAGCAAGAACCAAAATCCAACTTTGAGAATGGAGATTCGGAAAATCAAAAAGCGCACAATGGAAGTAAAACCATCTCGCACCTACTACTTGCTGGCCTCCATATCCACCCTATCCCTTGGATTCTTCATCGCATCACTAAAATCTTCGCCACTTCTCACAACACCCATCAACGACAAACACAGTGATCACAATGAAGCTCCCGCCAAAAATCAATCCATCGATGACTGTCGCACCATGTTCACAACCTTTGGCCAGGGTGGAATGGGCGTCCTTCCCTCCAGTCTGGTACAAGAGAAATGCGATGATCCCGGCTCCTTCAATGTATGCCAGGACCTCATGGATTTCACCGGCCTCACGGAAGAGGAAGTCCAACATCGACTGGAACGACGGGATAATTTCCACTTTGAGGGAGAACACACCTTTTGGAATCCAAAGTCATCGTCGGAACTGACGTGGTTTTATACCACTTCGGTGAATTATCTTTTTGCAAATGCGATCCATTCTCGGGAATTATATTTTTTGAATCAACTTGAAGCTGGGAAGCATGAGCCTGTTTTGGATTACAGTGGGGGAGTGGGGAACAATATTATTTATTTGGCGTCCGAGGGGAGAAAGTGTCAATATTTTGGCATTGGTTTGATGGAGTATACATTTGCAGAATTTCGTATTAGGAGTCGTAATTTGGAGGACCGTGTGGAGTTTGTTCGGCCGTATTCGGAGGAGACGGGGTGGAAATTTGATCCTATTAATGCAGTGTTCAAGAGGGATGGGAGTCTCGGTGCCATTTTGGCAATTGATGTGTTGGAGCATATACCGGAATACCACAAGGTTGTGGAGGCTATGGTGGAGTCTTTGAAGGTTGGCGGGATGATCATTGAGAATAGTCCTTTTGCGAATGATCCGAAGAAAGATGGTGAACTGGATCTGCGTGTGCATGTTTCTAATGGGGGTGTGAACATGCATGAGGCAATGGGTCCAAAGATGCAATTGAAAGAAGTGGGTCTGTGGGAAAAGATTTCGGAATAGAGAACCCATGTCTTTGTTGTGGCGTCTCTGTCTGAGCATTGTACTTCTCTTTTGCTTGGTTTTTCTGTCCAGTTTTTCGCTTGTCTGCAATTCGTTCATTTGTCTTTCCGAAATTTATGAATTATGGACATTCTGCGTTATTCTTCTTAATATTGGAGGAGAGCATATTATTTTATAATTTAGGATTACAATCAATCACATATTTAAAGCAACATTGACCTACAAAAAAATCTTAATTCAACAGATTTTTCAGTAACTTACGAACTAACATTTTGTAGAGGTCATAAAATCATCAGACCACTTCAAAGATACACCATTATTTTTACTGTCGGAAGTTAGTCATCAGATTGGTCCAGAAAGCGATTTGTTGGTACCTATCTCCTATCTCAACTACCTAGGTATTTAATTATTTGATCCTTACAATACTCTTCTTTTAAGGAGGTAGGACTTCAATATTTCTTTACATCATGGAGTAATAAATGAAGCATAAAAATAATACTGAAACCCTTTTTTGCTGTCTGTCTTCTCATCTCATAGTACAAAACAAAGGTGGATTGCATCACAATCTGACCCAAATTGATGCAAATATTCAAAATCGCAAGAACTATTGTTAGTGTGTTCATATTTGAAACTTCATTACCATTTTTAGCATGTCCTTTCTCAGTCATGATTCATGTTGGTTTCTAAACACCAAGTTGTCTATCAATGCCAGATCCGGCAATCATACTTACTGTCAATCCATCCTCAGGCAGTCTCATACTACTATAATTGATTATTTTTATCATGAACAAAAAGTGTCCATGATAGAAGCTAAGTTGACCAAAATTTTGGTGCCGATAGAACATTATAAGCTTGTTATACAAAATGGCATTAAGTACTTTGTGCATGTGAAGAAAAAAATTGAAACATGAATAGCTACAGTTGTTTGTTTATGCCTTCCATTGTAACAATGGTGTGCATGCCTAAAATAAATGAAAGAGATTGGAATGAGAATACTTAACGTTTTACTGGCCACCAATTGACAAACCAATACACTGGAATTGGGGGAGTGTTGTTCTGTCAATACATTCAAAACATTTTATTTCCATTCCTATTCAAAATACCAAAAAATGAAATAGTTTTCTCCTTAACAATAAAGTTCAACATTGAAAAATCAATCTGATAACTATAACTCTGATCTTCCATATCCTGTCAGTTGATTAGTGACAAAAAGACATAAAAAACATTTCTACTATTATTTGTACTTATCTGATGCATAAGATGTCTCTGTGCAGAATTAAATGAAGATTGATGAAAAAAATGTGCTCACACTGTTGCTTTTTGGGTATACTTATAATTATAAGAAATCATGAAAAAGCAAGATTTCATTGGATTTTATAGCACATTACAAATAAAATTTGAAGTATTTATCCTATAAGGTATTGTTGAATTTTTACATGTGATGATTTTAAGTGACCTTTGGGAAACCATCACAAAAAAGGAATCCAAAGCAGAGTGGAGGCGGTAGTATTCACTTCACAGTGTGAACAATAGCTTTAGTGACATAAAAAAATTCCCTTCATCTGACAGTTACTGACATGGAAATTAGTTTTATCTTATATAATTGCCAGATGCATTCCTAGAATATTTGCAAGCCATTTTATGTCAGGTATCATAAGTACAAAAGTAATAAAAGTTTGTATCTCAAGCTCAAGGATATAAAACATGTGTAGATGGCATTTTGGATTTAAATTATTCATCTATCTTTATCTCCTTGTTTGACAAACCCCGTGTATGGGCTTTTGCAACCATCCCAGGGATTTGGACCTACACAAAAATTCATCCATTTTTGAACAAAACTGAGTTCAAAAATAGATTCTACACACTCGAAAACCCCCATGATAATTTTTTCAGGGGGGTTGTAACTCGAAAACTGACTTAAATATGGTGTTGTAAAGACACCATGAGATGGCATCAAAATGGTGACTGGCTTTTGAGATACCTTTGGTTTTCTGCTTTTAACGACACAATAAACAACTAAATAACGGATCAGAGGGCACTCTTCTGTAGCCAAAAGGCACAAGAACAACATGGGAGTGGCCGCTTGTGATGAGACGTTGGCTGCATTGAGCAATGTACCTCAACGTCAGCACCATCATTGACAATGACAATCTGCTGCCACCTCCGACGTGGTTCTGGGCAGATTGCATCTATAGACGGCAGAAACAAAGCAGTAAAAAGTTACCATACCTTCCTCATGATGTTGTTGAGGTGTGATATTGCCACAGCTGTAGTTAAAACCCAGGAAGTGGCATCTCGATGCCCGTCTTTGACGGCAGCCAAGTGCCAAAAATGATGAAAATTCTGATTCTGTCAAATCCGGCTCAATGGTTCCTGCTGCATGAACATGCAGAAATGTTGGGGGGGCCCTCCCTCCTGACTAAACAACAATCAACTAACAATGTCAAAGAGATTAGGAAGTGAAATTGACAACACCAAAGGTTGGAATGTCAATTTTCACATCCAAACGGACCATCATCATTGATGGCATCAACAATGGCGCATCAAAAATTGGTTTGTCTGGCTCTTGTGTGGCAAACCAAGAGCCAGTTATGACGCCAATGCATCATCATAGTGTTGGTGATGCAATGGCATTGTTACTTACTTTCACTTAATCCTAAAAAACAATGTAAGAGATTGTCTACTATTTTGCAGTTGATGACGGCATGAAATTTTGACATGCCATCACCGACATGACGGCAGCTTTAACTCAACAATTCGCCCGTAGAGGTGAGACCAAAGACAACAGGACCCACCACAGACAACACTAGATCAATGTATAAAGTTAGCTTTAACTAACTACAATTTTTTCTACATTTCAGTTAGATTTAGTCTACAATTTTTTCAAGAAATGGAAATTTTCACCATAGTGGTTACTAAGTTAAGTGTAGCTCAGTCAAAAATGGAGCTTTTTGGATGTCCAGCACTGATTTTTGAAGCTGAGATTAAGGCAAACAAGGCTGTGACTTCTGCTTGTTAATTTGGTGGTGTTACTGCCACCAAAATTCTTGGTACTTTTTGGGCGGTGAAAGCCAGTATACTGGCTTGTCCATCTTTTAACAAGGAGATGATGAATTGGGTGTGTAGATAAGGAATTGGATTGATGGATGGTAAAGTGGATAAAAGATGGTGATGTGTTGATGATAGTGTGGATGAATTGATGGTAATATGGATGCATGGCTTGAAGTTTCAAATTTGTATAGGAATGGGAAAAAGATACATTTACGTCAATTTCAATGTTTTATTTTGAAAAACATGATGAAAACATGATTTAAAGAAAAAGCCTCAATTACCTTGTTTTGGTCAAAATTGATATAACCTTCTTTTTCTGTCTTTTTCATTTTACATTAAAGTAGAAATATATAGATATTAAGTATCAAAACAACTTCTTTTTCTAAAATCATATTTTTTGTATGTAGACTATTAAGTATTTTTTGCCTTACAGGTACCTACATATCATACTTTCTAAATATAAAAAATCATAGGATCAATTTCTATGTATTACTAGAAGTATGTAATTTTGTTGTAGGTGTCATGTTGTGGTCTATGCTGTTTTTGTTTGGGGGTAGAATTCATGTTGCTGTTGCACATATCATGTGTAATCCTTATACATCTCAAAACGAAAACAGAGAGATATCGAAGTTATTGTAAGAAAATTTATCGGACGATAATCAGATCCGAAACTTTGTAAATCCAAAACCT
>JALLOT010004083.1:0-10606 GCA_036939595.1 Thalassiosira livingstoniorum | reverse complement strand
CGCTCTTCCGATCTTTCTACATAACGCAAAAAAATGCCCAGGGACAGGTTTTGAGTTAGCTACAATGATACAATATATTACCAATACTACATTTTGTTTGAAATCCTATGTTTCCCTCTTCTGCGAGGTAATATCTAGTCCAGACTTATAACCAAATGTGATTATTACTATGTTTCTGATGTATACATACTAAATGCACAGATATATTTCCCACATCCAATTCTCAATATGGGTCACTATTTTCCAACATCTGTTTGCTGTGATTGCCCATTTTGATCTCAACCCAGACATTTTAGCTCCAAATCCCCATTATATCATTTTGTTAAGATGTCATTGTAATAATTTTTCATCATGGTATGTGATATCATTACTTGTTTTTTCCTAGTAAATAACTAACATTTATTACTTGAGATTAGACAATATAAAACATGTCACCTGCCTCTGCTGCAATGCTACACCAAGACAATGACACTGATGTCCATTTTGTAATTAGAAATGACTAAAAACTCAAATTGTTGTAAGCTGGCATTCATGAATGGAGTTTCTCTGCAGATATCATTTCAATAAAGGAAGATCAATTTGGAATTGTGCTGATTGGTAGCAAAGAACAACATCAAGCTTACTAAGTATGTTGAATGCTAAACTGGCAGAAATTCTTTGTTCTCATTTGAGATGTTGGTGATGATGGCCCTTCATCAGTACCAGTACCATCAACATACAACTACACTCATTCTTCACTGGCTATTTCAGCAGAGATGATTGATAGAGAATACCATTGTACTACCTTGGTCATCATTATTACTTGACATCACCAATTGTTGTCAAAGGTTGTTGTCTTGGTAATTACCTAGATGCTTGTAGTAGTTATGACCAGCATAAGATACAAAAATACAATGCATATAATAATTCAACCTCAATTATTTACTCCAGATATTTTCAAAAACCTTCAAACAAAAGTCTATCTTTTACCAAAAGAACCCACAAATAATCTAAGAATGTTACAATGTGGTGTGTCCTTTGTTTGGTTTGTTATGTTGCTGAAAAGTATATATTTTTAGAAAATCCATTAATTTGCAAATTTAATTTTTGGTGAATTTTCACTGTGGTGGAAGCCAATGATGGACTCAAGAGGAAATATGCAGATGCTTAGTCTGGAATCATTTATTATTTACCTTTTATTATGCTGCTGACCTTTGTAAAGGTGTATGGGAACATGCTAGGAATTATTATAATTTGGCAGTTTGGTAGTTATCGGCAAAATTTTGCATCTCCTATAGCAAATTTTTTATCCCTTAAAACAAAATATTTAAGACACAAATATTTAGTCATTGTAAGAATTCTTTGGCAATGAAAACAGTATATTTCTAAGAGATAACATTATTGCTCAGATGGCAGATTTTTAAAAATCTACCTCGCAGATCAAAAATCTGCCATGGTTTTCCACCTGTCCACTTATTTTCATTTAATGTATAGCTTCATGACTAAAGCTCTCACAAAAGCAAAAATTGAAGAAAAAAGATGAAAAGAAGTTGTTTTTTTTTAGACTAATATAACATTTTTTCAACTTCTCTAAATGTTTTTGTAGAAATAGGTAGAAATTGATGAAAAGAAAGACTAATTTTGGTTGACAAACTCTTTTGTATTGCTTTGTTTTCCTTGTAGAACTAGGTAGGTCTAGTTACGTACATAGGTACCCTACCTATTTGTGAATTACTCTGGAAAGTAATAAATAATAAGTATTCCTACTAGAGAGGTAAGTAGGTAGTATTGTACAACATATTATTTTGCGTACTTGTATGATACATCATACGAGCACGGAAGAAATCCGCTTCAGAAAAACAGAATCCACCAAGCACTGCAAAAATCTTCCATGAAAAAGCAAAATCTGCCAAGCACTGCAAAAATCTGCCAAAAATGGCAGATTTTTAGAAGGCGCAAAAAAATCTGCCAAGCTGATTCAAAATCCATCATCTGAGCAATCATGTTATTTTTGATTAATATATATTGTTTTCATTACAATAAAAAGAAAACATCCCTGTGACTGAGTTTTGCTTCTGAAAAAATTTTTTGGGTGATGTAAAATCTGCAATTGGAGATGCAAAATTTTGCCAATAATTGCCAAATTGCCAAATTTTAATAATTTCAAGGGTGTTCCTGGAATGGGTGGTATTGACAGCAATTTTGAGGGAGGCAAGGGCTTTGCTAGAGATATATCATCAAATGCATGGCTGACTTTGTCAATGTTTGACTCACAAGACTTTGCCTTTGCTTTGCAAGCTGCCTCCACCACCACCCAGCCATAATCCTGCAAGGGCACTCCACACTTGTAAAATGTAGTATTAGGAGCAATTTCAAACATACATACATCTTTGTTTTCAGAAACCACTTCAAACAATATCACAATTCATTGTGATAAGCAAAGTTTATGCAGCACTTTCCCCAGGTGGAAACACTTACAATTTACCTGAGCTTCCACTGATATGCAGAGGTGATAGGCATCCAATTGGAGGGATCATTTTTTCATCATCTTGAGTCAACTCTTCCTTCCTAGAACCCCCTTTTTGCATTGACCCCTCTGTAATCTCTACAAAACCAACAATGACATAGCAGTATGAACTCATCAAATTGATGGTGGAAGAATTATTGGTACTGTTTTGTGCCGTCTCAACGGAGTGGTGAACCAAATTACATTGTTGACATTGAAAGAAGCATGATCCACATACTGTGGCTCAAGTTGACACAAATTCTGGGCTTTGGGATAACTCAGTGAAAAAAATATCTCTGATAGAGATCAGTAAATATTCTGAAAGCTGAAATGCAGCTCTAGAATTCTAGTTATTTTTTTGGGTACCTGGGATTCATTTTTAGATATGATCTGGCTATACATGGGGATAATTCAGTTATGTGTGGATTTTTGCATTGCCCTTATAGAACAATATGGGTATTATGTTCCTAATAATATTCTACATTACTATGTTCTATTAAAACACAAATATCCAAGGGAGTTGTATAATTGTACCATGTAAAGTATAAAATACCTAATTATATAAAACGTAAGTTTTGTACAATGTAAAAAAATGTCAAATCTACCATACACTTTGTAAGTTGCCTTTTTTCAAAACATTGTTCCTACCATACACAGAAGTGAGAAATTGCCCCCAGAAACTACCAAACAATCACCTTGATTACCCATTCCCTAGATTAATTTCTAATTAACTGCGATTTCCCCAAATATATTTGAGCAATTTAGGTAAAAAATATTGCCAGTAAAAAACTGTTTGTGAATGGTGTCATGCATACTGTTTTTCTTCTCTTGTCATGTTCATATCAGTAGATTAGTGTGTGCCCGCCAAATAATGCAACCACCCACCACTTAAATAGTGACACAATAACATAGCATGACCAACACTACCCTTGACTTCTGTCACTATTTTAAAAAAGTTCAGAATGGCACCAATTTTTGTCATGAACTCCTCCTTCTACTACATGACCCTCCAGTGCACCTGGCAAGGGCAGAAAGAGTGACCTTTTTATCAAATATGTTGATTGTCCTTTTGGAGGTCTGAAATTAGCTCACTCCAAGGGTTTTTGTTTATTTTGAAGCCTCTTTACAATTTTAAACATGACTGGACACCTATGGTCTTTAAATAAGACCATTATGGTTTGTCTCAATTTTCGCAACATGGTATCCAATGCTGATTCAATATCACAACACCAAAGACTACATTGTGCATTATTTGTGAATGCCTGAGCCACAATAAAGATTGATTGAATTTATACAGCAAATACTTGCCCAATCTGATGCATTAGAGTCTACATCATAATGTAGACATGTGTACATGTACAGTCTAAATACCTTATTCTACTATATCTATATGGTGGTTGAAGAAAGGTTTCTACTAGTAACAGTATCATGTTCTGGATGCTGTTCCTAAAATGTGGCCAGAATTGAACACTCCATAATTTTTTCAGATCACCATATTTTGGTCAACTAGGGCCGTAATTGATATTCTAAATCAACTCAGAATAAAATTTCTGTCCCAGAAAAGTCTATTGTAGGTGGTAAAGTGACAAATAGTGGGGCTGTGAAACTGCAATGATACATTTAAAAGTATTTTGCTTGATAATTATGATGACAAATCATTGCAGGCTATTGTCAGGAAAGGTTTGTTACATAGGAGAAGGAGTTACAAGAATATAATGTTTGATTTATGATAATTGGCAAAGGTCTCAGATTGGAGCCAATAGGAATGCTAATTAAATGCAGGATGAGATTGGACACATTTTGTTAGAAATATGGTAAGACTATGGCATTCTATCATGCATCACCCCAAAATATTGATGGCTGATGGTTGAGGTCATATTTATTCTGTTTTGGGATGCTGACAATTGGTTTGACAAATCCATCTCATCATTGATTGTTCTAAAAAAACACTACCATCTACAACATTCACCACTCTCCAAACTACATAACTATCAGAGTGCAGAGAGATAATTTGAGCTAATACTGAACCTTTGAATCACCTATTGCCAACCACTAACAAAACCAGCAACCTTCATAACCTTGACTACAATTTTGTGCCAGTCGCCAACAATTCATCAATCCAGCAACATAATGGCATGAGACAAAAAAGTGCTTTGTCACATGCAAATTGTTGACACAACAAAAACTGAGAACTGATAGACTAAACAAATTCCAATTTCATTGTCATTTGCGATTCATTTTTCTGCTCAACTAAAATTTATCAACATCCATGTGCTTTATGATGTGTGACAATATCTTCACTTTTGTATCATCATATTATCATCATGATGATGATCCTTTGACACACTAATCATGAGAAATTGGCTCGTGTCACCTTTGTGAACTGTTAAATTGCAAATTAAAACTACACTTTGAAAATATCAATGTGCTACTCAACATTTCATAAGATTGTACAAATTTTTTCCTTCTTGTCATCAAATTGTTCACAACATCAAAATTGTTGTCAGATTCTACTCTACAACTTACAACTTGTTGGCTTTCCTAATATTTGTGTCCTCTAATTATCTTTTATTCTAATTAAATGTTCCTTTTGTATTGCTCCTAGGACAATGTTTGAACCCCACCCTAATTCTAATCAACTTCAACAAATTGAAACCAACAGAGGCTTTTTGGTGTTGGACTTTGCCACTATCTCATATCTCAAGCTTGTGGATTAATTGAAGACTTCAACAAAAGTAACACATTAGACATGATCTTATGGAATATTGTAAGTGTTCAACAAAAGTAACACACAAGATGAAATATCAATATATATATATATATATATATTGATATTTCATCTTGTGTGTTACTTTTGTTGAACACTTACAATATTCCATAAGATCATGTCTAATGTGTTACTTTTGTTGAAGTCTTCAATTAATCCACAAGCTTGAGATATGAGATAGTGGCAAAGTCCAACACCAAAAAGCCTCTGTTGGTTTCAATTTGTTGAAGTTGATTAGAATTAGGGTGGGGTTCAAACATTGTCCTAGGAGCAATACAAAAGGAACATTTAATTAGAATAAAAGATAATTAGAGGACACAAATATTAGGAAAGCCAACAAGTTGTAAGTTGTAGAGTAGAATCTGACAACAATTTTGATGTTGTGAACAATTTGATGACAAGAAGGAAAAAATTTGTACAATCTTATGAAATGTTGAGTAGCACATTGATATTTTCAAAGTGTAGTTTTAATTTGCAATTTAACAGTTCACAAAGGTGACACGAGCCAATTTCTCATGATTAGTGTGTCAAAGGATCATCATCATGATGATAATATGATGATACAAAAGTGAAGATATTGTCACACATCATAAAGCACATGGATGTTGATAAATTTTAGTTGAGCAGAAAAATGAATCGCAAATGACAATGAAATTGGAATTTGTTTAGTCTATCAGTTCTCAGTTTTTGTTGTGTCAACAATTTGCATGTGACAAAGCACTTTTTTGTCTCATGCCATTATGTTGCTGGATTGATGAATTGTTGGCGACTGGCACAAAATTGTAGTCAAGGTTATGAAGGTTGCTGGTTTTGTTAGTGGTTGGCAATAGGTGATTCAAAGGTTCAGTATTAGCTCAAATTATCTCTCTGCACTCTGATAGTTATGTAGTTTGGAGAGTGGTGAATGTTGTAGATGGTAGTGTTTTTTTAGAACAATCAATGATGAGATGGATTTGTCAAACCAATTGTCAGCATCCCAAAACAGAATAAATATGACCTCAACCATCAGCCATCAATATTTTGGGGTGATGCATGATAGAATGCCATAGTCTTACCATATTTCTAACAAAATGTGTCCAATCTCATCCTGCATTTAATTAGCATTCCTATTGGCTCCAATCTGAGACCTTTGCCAATTATCATAAATCAAACATTATATTCTTGTAACTCCTTCTCCTATGTAACAAACCTTTCCTGACAATAGCCTGCAATGATTTGTCATCATAATTATCAAGCAAAATACTTTTAAATGTATCATTGCAGTTTCACAGCCCCACTATTTGTCACTTTACCACCTACAATAGACTTTTCTGGGACAGAAATTTTATTCTGAGTTGATTTAGAATATCAATTACGGCCCTAGTTGACCAAAATATGGTGATCTGAAAAAATTATGGAGTGTTCAATTCTGGCCACATTTTAGGAACAGCATCCAGAACATGATACTGTTACTAGTAGAAACCTTTCTTCAACCACCATATAGATATAGTAGAATAAGGTATTTAGACTGTACATGTACACATGTCTACATTATGATGTAGACTCTAATGCATCAGATTGGGCAAGTATTTGCTGTATAAATTCAATCAATCTTTATTGTGGCTCAGGCATTCACAAATAATGCACAATGTAGTCTTTGGTGTTGTGATATTGAATCAGCATTGGATACCATGTTGCGAAAATTGAGACAAACCATAATGGTCTTATTTAAAGACCATAGGTGTCCAGTCATGTTTAAAATTGTAAAGAGGCTTCAAAATAAACAAAAACCCTTGGAGTGAGCTAATTTCAGACCTCCAAAAGGACAATCAACATATTTGATAAAAAGGTCACTCTTTCTGCCCTTGCCAGGTGCACTGGAGGGTCATGTAGTAGAAGGAGGAGTTCATGACAAAAATTGGTGCCATTCTGAACTTTTTTAAAATAGTGACAGAAGTCAAGGGTAGTGTTGGTCATGCTATGTTATTGTGTCACTATTTAAGTGGTGGGTGGTTGCATTATTTGGCGGGCACACACTAATCTACTGATATGAACATGACAAGAGAAGAAAAACAGTATGCATGACACCATTCACAAACAGTTTTTTACTGGCAATATTTTTTACCTAAATTGCTCAAATATATTTGGGGAAATCGCAGTTAATTAGAAATTAATCTAGGGAATGGGTAATCAAGGTGATTGTTTGGTAGTTTCTGGGGGCAATTTCTCACTTCTGTGTATGGTAGGAACAATGTTTTGAAAAAAGGCAACTTACAAAGTGTATGGTAGATTTGACATTTTTTTACATTGTACAAAACTTACGTTTTATATAATTAGGTATTTTATACTTTACATGGTACAATTATACAACTCCCTTGGATATTTGTGTTTTAATAGAACATAGTAATGTAGAATATTATTAGGAACATAATACCCATATTGTTCTATAAGGGCAATGCAAAAATCCACACATAACTGAATTATCCCCATGTATAGCCAGATCATATCTAAAAATGAATCCCAGGTACCCAAAAAAATAACTAGAATTCTAGAGCTGCATTTCAGCTTTCAGAATATTTACTGATCTCTATCAGAGATATTTTTTTCACTGAGTTATCCCAAAGCCCAGAATTTGTGTCAACTTGAGCCACAGTATGTGGATCATGCTTCTTTCAATGTCAACAATGTAATTTGGTTCACCACTCCGTTGAGACGGCACAAAACAGTACCAATAATTCTTCCACCATCAATTTGATGAGTTCATACTGCTATGTCATTGTTGGTTTTGTAGAGATTACAGAGGGGTCAATGCAAAAAGGGGGTTCTAGGAAGGAAGAGTTGACTCAAGATGATGAAAAAATGATCCCTCCAATTGGATGCCTATCACCTCTGCATATCAGTGGAAGCTCAGGTAAATTGTAAGTGTTTCCACCTGGGGAAAGTGCTGCATAAACTTTGCTTATCACAATGAATTGTGATATTGTTTGAAGTGGTTTCTGAAAACAAAGATGTATGTATGTTTGAAATTGCTCCTAATACTACATTTTACAAGTGTGGAGTGCCCTTGCAGGATTATGGCTGGGTGGTGGTGGAGGCAGCTTGCAAAGCAAAGGCAAAGTCTTGTGAGTCAAACATTGACAAAGTCAGCCATGCATTTGATGATATATCTCTAGCAAAGCCCTTGCCTCCCTCAAAATTGCTGTCAATACCACCCATTCCAGGAACACCCTTGAAATTATTAAAATTTGGCAATTTGGCAATTATTGGCAAAATTTTGCATCTCCAATTGCAGATTTTACATCACCCAAAAAATTTTTTCAGAAGCAAAACTCAGTCACAGGGATGTTTTCTTTTTATTGTAATGAAAACAATATATATTAATCAAAAATAACATGATTGCTCAGATGATGGATTTTGAATCAGCTTGGCAGATTTTTTTGCGCCTTCTAAAAATCTGCCATTTTTGGCAGATTTTTGCAGTGCTTGGCAGATTTTGCTTTTTCATGGAAGATTTTTGCAGTGCTTGGTGGATTCTGTTTTTCTGAAGCGGATTTCTTCCGTGCTCGTATGATGTATCATACAAGTACGCAAAATAATATGTTGTACAATACTACCTACTTACCTCTCTAGTAGGAATACTTATTATTTATTACTTTCCAGAGTAATTCACAAATAGGTAGGGTACCTATGTACGTAACTAGACCTACCTAGTTCTACAAGGAAAACAAAGCAATACAAAAGAGTTTGTCAACCAAAATTAGTCTTTCTTTTCATCAATTTCTACCTATTTCTACAAAAACATTTAGAGAAGTTGAAAAAATGTTATATTAGTCTAAAAAAAAACAACTTCTTTTCATCTTTTTTCTTCAATTTTTGCTTTTGTGAGAGCTTTAGTCATGAAGCTATACATTAAATGAAAATAAGTGGACAGGTGGAAAACCATGGCAGATTTTTGATCTGCGAGGTAGATTTTTAAAAATCTGCCATCTGAGCAATAATGTTATCTCTTAGAAATATACTGTTTTCATTGCCAAAGAATTCTTACAATGACTAAATATTTGTGTCTTAAATATTTTGTTTTAAGGGATAAAAAATTTGCTATAGGAGATGCAAAATTTTGCCGATAACTACCAAACTGCCAAATTATAATAATTCCTAGCATGTTCCCATACACCTTTACAAAGGTCAGCAGCATAATAAAAGGTAAATAATAAATGATTCCAGACTAAGCATCTGCATATTTCCTCTTGAGTCCATCATTGGCTTCCACCACAGTGAAAATTCACCAAAAATTAAATTTGCAAATTAATGGATTTTCTAAAAATATATACTTTTCAGCAACATAACAAACCAAACAAAGGACACACCACATTGTAACATTCTTAGATTATTTGTGGGTTCTTTTGGTAAAAGATAGACTTTTGTTTGAAGGTTTTTGAAAATATCTGGAGTAAATAATTGAGGTTGAATTATTATATGCATTGTATTTTTGTATCTTATGCTGGTCATAACTACTACAAGCATCTAGGTAATTACCAAGACAACAACCTTTGACAACAATTGGTGATGTCAAGTAATAATGATGACCAAGGTAGTACAATGGTATTCTCTATCAATCATCTCTGCTGAAATAGCCAGTGAAGAATGAGTGTAGTTGTATGTTGATGGTACTGGTACTGATGAAGGGCCATCATCACCAACATCTCAAATGAGAACAAAGAATTTCTGCCAGTTTAGCATTCAACATACTTAGTAAGCTTGATGTTGTTCTTTGCTACCAATCAGCACAATTCCAAATTGATCTTCCTTTATTGAAATGATATCTGCAGAGAAACTCCATTCATGAATGCCAGCTTACAACAATTTGAGTTTTTAGTCATTTCTAATTACAAAATGGACATCAGTGTCATTGTCTTGGTGTAGCATTGCAGCAGAGGCAGGTGACATGTTTTATATTGTCTAATCTCAAGTAATAAATGTTAGTTATTTACTAGGAAAAAACAAGTAATGATATCACATACCATGATGAAAAATTATTACAATGACATCTTAACAAAATGATATAATGGGGATTTGGAGCTAAAATGTCTGGGTTGAGATCAAAATGGGCAATCACAGCAAACAGATGTTGGAAAATAGTGACCCATATTGAGAATTGGATGTGGGAAATATATCTGTGCATTTAGTATGTATACATCAGAAACATAGTAATAATCACATTTGGTTATAAGTCTGGACTAGATATTACCTCGCAGAAGAGGGAAACATAGGATTTCAAACAAAATGTAGTATTGGTAATATATTGTATCATTGTAGCTAACTCAAAACCTGTCCCTGGGCATTTTTTTGCGTTATGTAGAAAGATCGGAAGAGCG
>JALLOT010004082.1:0-10606 GCA_036939595.1 Thalassiosira livingstoniorum | reverse complement strand
ATATATCAGTGAAGAAGCCACGCTAGGTACATTCAATACAATGAGATATCATAATGCCATGTGCTCTCAAAAAAAGTGCATTTTACAGCCATGTTGGGAAGTAACAGCTCTGGACAGGATTTCATCTTGTTTCATTCTTCAAAATATAATCTTATCAATTATATTAATATTTACCAATGATATTATCCCATGGTATTGGATTTTACAGTCTGTCCAAAGACTTATCAGTACATTACTGTCATCTAAATAATATCTTTTTCAAGAATGCTATTGTGTCAGATCTTTCACCACATAATAATTGATTATTGAATTTTTCTACACAAAAAGGAGTTCTCCTGAAGAAACCCCATTTTTTACTCTTATTATAGTATCAGTGTTGTTGATGGTTACTCTACTACCCCTCATTGCTCATATTAGTTTTGTAACAATTTTCTTCTTCTTTTGCTAGGAGCATACATGTGGAAATATGTGGCCAATGACAGTTTATTATGTGGTAATATTTCACTTGATGTTATATCTGACACTGACAACAGACATAATATCTTCAACTTTCAAATCTGTACAAGCTTTGTATTCATTGTTTCTCTCTTTACATTATTTATACAACACAACTAAGGGTTGACATGAAGTGTTCCGTGGTGTCAGTAGTTGATGATGGGAAAGATAATTCATTGTATTTGACACAGTTACCAAGAACAAAATTCACTCTTAACATCCTTCAATATTATGTAACAACATGGTCAACATTAGAAACATTCCACCCATTTTTGATCATATAGAGCAAATAAATGTGATGTGGTTCCAAAATCCAAAATTTCTACAATACATTTCAGAAAAAAACTTTATTCATCCATTGACTTTAATTTGATTTGATCAAAAAGAAGTGTTCACCTAAGTGTCCTTAATCCAGTGTTAGTTGCCTTATTATAGATCCCTCAAGTACTCATTGTCAAATATTTTTCAAAGTTGTCCACTTTGATCAAAGATAGAGAACAAAGAATTGCAACGTACCACTTTACAAGATATATTTTAATTCTGCAATTCAAACAATACTCAATGTCTTGCATATAGTTTCAACTCTTCCTGCACCTATTTTGGATATTGGCATTAAATATGAAAGGATGTTCATTTAAAATATGTCTAACAAAATCATAGTTGGAAATGTAGAAAAGGGTTCACCAAGACTTAGAGCTTTGCAAAAATAAGTAGTGATTAGAGTTTGCATGATCATTTTCAGCTTTAGTATGGAAATTGGATAAAATGTCTGTGTCAATTATCCTAATGGCAATGACCCTAATTCCAATGACACCACTTTTTGTGGCTGCAACTAATGCTCAATGCTCAATTTTCAATATAATGTACCAGCACTCCACAATGATACTCTTCTATTTAATGTTTCATCATTTTCTGAAGTAAAGTGATGATTTTATGGCTCCAATATACAATCACTTGTGCTGTTGGTTATTTCATCAGATTTGTAGCTGAAATGATTTGTTGGGCGTAAGCATTCCTTAGGACCCAGAGGACTGCAGCTCCCGCGGGAAGATGGTAGAAAAAGATACAAGCTTCCTACAGTAGGTAGACCATGTCAGTGGTGCAACACAGGCAAACAGCCAATGGGCTGGGCCAAGCAATAGCTAGTGTACTCATAATTTGTTAATTATCTCAGGTTACTATGTTAAACTGGATTATCTACAGATTGTCCAACAGCTATGAGTGTTTCGGACTAAAGCACTAGACTGCAAAAGAGATGATTGCTCAACATAATTAACAAATTACGGATTGCAGACAATGTCCGGTAGGAGGCGGATTGACGCCAGAGGCAGAGGAGGCGGTCGTGGCAGGGGGAAAGCTCCATTCAAGAGGAGTGTGTTCAAAGGCAAGACGGCGGAGATTGAAGATGATTACTTTGACTGCGGGGACCCTAAGTTCGCTGCAAAGTTCACCAAATCGCTGACCAACATAGCGGACTATGTTCAACGTAACTACACAAAGGGGGCAGCGGACATTGGATCAACTCTCAGGGACTTGGAGCTTGTGGACATCCCTCTACCAACTCGACCGGGAACCAACGCCGACGAATATGACAAGGCGGAATACTTCGAAGACAGAAAGAAGGCGAAAAAGAGAGAAGAAATATTGGAGGACAACATAAAGAAGGCATATGCACTCGTCTATGACCAGTGCTCGCCGAGGTTGCAACAACGACTTGAAGGGACGACTGGATACGAAGCAGTGAAGACGTCACAGGACGTGGTTCAGCTTCTCCTGCTGATCAGGGGAATAGTATGCCAGTTCGATGACCAGCGGCAAGGGGTATTCGCGCTGTCACAAGCCAAGAAGCGTGTGTATCTCCACTACCAACCATATCATATGAGTAACACGGACTACCTTGAGGAGTTCAAGGCACTAGTGAAAGTCGTGGAGACGTATGGTGGGAGTTTCGGTGAGGAGCCGGGGCTCATAAAAGAAGAATTAGCTACGGCAGGAGTGGCGGATGTGGATAATCCCACTCCACAAGAAAGAAAGAAAGCAGTACAGAAAGTGAAGGATAAATTCCTTGCTTCCCTATTCATCAGCGGCGCGGATCAGTCGAGGTACAAAAAGCTAAAAGATGACTTGAGTAACAACTACGTTATGGGGGTGGACCAGTACCCCGAGAACATGGAGAGAGCCGTGACATTACTCAACAATTATAAGGTTCCAAACAGACCACCGACTGCAGGTGCCGGAGGAGGGGAAGTAGTATTCGCCCAGAACGCATCAGATGATGAGGAAGAACCAGATGACGCCGTGGCCATGGCAACAGCAGAAAAGGAAAAGAAGAAGTTGATGGGTCGAAGGAACGAGAATGGTGATATTGAATGTTACAACTGTGGACAGAAGAATGATCACATTGCCAAGGACTGTCCGCGAGCGAAGTCCGGTGGGGATGAGTACGTCAGCACGCAATATCTTGACGACGATCCTGATGATAAAGATGACTATTCATTTCACCAGTCAAGAAAAGGTCCAATTAGCAAGGATTGGTTATTGCTGGACAACCAGTCTACGACAAATATCATAGTGAATAAGCACTATATCAGAGGGATCACAACAGTAGACAGGGCTGTAAGGATTCACTGCAACGCAGGAACAACCAGCACTAAGCAACGAGCGAAGTTTGGGGATTTGAATGTTTGGTACAACCCTATGGGAATCGCCAACATTATTTCCCTGTCTTACCTGCGGAAGAAGGGGTTTCGGATCAGGTACGATAGTGACGTGGAAGCAGCATTTTTTGTCACTACACCTGACAGGAAAACGACATTGAAGTTCATGGAAAGCCCAGAAGGTCTCTACTACCTGGATCTGGCGGAGCATGAGAGCGAGGCGATTGTGCTCGTCAACACCATTAGAAAGAATTATGAAGGGTTCACCAAACGTCAGATAGAGGCGGCAGAGCATGCTCAGCGCGCGGTGATGATGGTAGGGAACCCGTCTGATAAGGACTTCGAGGGCATGGTACGTGGGAGCACTATCAAAAATTGTGATGTTACTCCAGCGTCTTATTCTGATTCAAAACAAATTTTTGGGAAACGAAACCTTGCTTCCCACAGGGGGAAGACCACAAATAAAAAGGCAGAACCGGTTAGAACAGACTACGTGGAAGTGCCGAGGGAGTTCATACGGTTGCATAAATTTGTGGCATTAACGGCTGACGTCATGTTCGTGGACGGGATACCGTTTTTGATAACCATGTCCCGATATATAAAGTTTGTGACGGTTCAACACATGCCGACCAGGAGGGTGAAGGACCTACACGACGGGCTGGTGCGAGTTATGCAAATTTATGGAAGAGGTTCATTCGTAGTGCAAACGGTACTGATGGACGGAGAGTTTGAGAAGGTGAAGGAGAAACTACCACAAGTGGTTACCAACACGACGGCTAAGAATGAGCATGTGACTGACATTGAGAGGGAGATCAGGATAGTGAAAGAACGGGGGAGGGGTATCGTTAATACTTTACCATTTTCGATACTTCCTAAAAAAGTTATAATCGAACTTATCCATTTCATAACATTATGGTTAAATGCATTCCCCGTGAAGTCTGGGATATCAGCTGAGTTCTCGCCAAGGGAAATTGTCGGGAGGATGAGATTGGATTTTAAAAAGCATTGCAGGGCCCTTTTTGGGGCGTACTGCGAAGCATACGATGAGCCGACCCCAACGAACACGTTGGCCACCAGGACCAGACCGTGCATCAACCTGGGACCAGTGGCAAATTTCCAAGGGTCAAATAAGTTTTTCTGCATAACCACGGGCAAGAAGATCACGAGGAAGCAGTTCACAGAACTGCCAATGCCGGATAGTGTGATCAGGAAGGTAGAAGAATGGGGAAGGAAGGAAGGCCGGACAGGGACCAGCTGGAACTTCCTCAATCGGAACAGGGAACCTTTCGCCTGGGACAGCGAGGATGAGCCGGCGGAAGAACCAGCAGAAGTAATGTCCCCGTACCCGGACTTCGATGGAGAATTTCCAGGAGTGCGCCTGGAAAGAAACCTGGCACCAACAAGTGCCATTGAGGACGAGCCCGAGGAAGATGATGGCATGGCAATTGCTGCTGAGAGGGCCAAGCAGAATGCCGGACTCGATGAACGTCAGGCAAACCATCCAATAATGGAAGGAGCTGAGGCAGCACGTGAAGAGGAAGGTGTGCAGGTGAAGGTGGAAGAAGTAGATGAGTTCGAGCAGGGAGATCCAGACGATGCACATATTGAGGCGTCTGACAACCTACTTGACGAGGAGGAGAACGTACCTAGGAGGAGCACTCGAGAAAGAAGGGCTCCGACGTGGTATGATCCAAGTGAGCACGTGCACGCTGTCGTGACGGAGGAGGATGATGAGTACTGCATGTTCATGAAATGCATGGACATCAACCCAGATTTTGAGGACCAGTTGATCTGCTTCATTCTAACGCAATACAGTTTGAAGGAGGGCTTAAAGAAATTTGGAGACCGAGGTGAAGAAGCAGTGACAAAGGAGCTGTCACAGATGAACACATACTCGTGTTTCCAACCCGTAGATGCAAATGCTTTGACGGAGAAGGAGAGGAAGGAGGCACTAGCGTCTCTCATTTTTATCAAGCACAAGCGCGATGACACGGTAAAGGCCCGGCAGTGCGCGGATGGTAGAAAGCAGCGGAAAACGACTAAGAAAGAAGACGCTGCATTGCCTACTGCAGCTCTGGAGTCAGTCCTTTTCACTTCAGTTGTGGACGCATATGAGAGAAGGGATGTGGCGACGATGGACATCCCTGGAGCCTTCCTCCACGCCGACAACGATGAATATGTCATCATGAAGCTAGAGGGAAGGCTGGCAGAGCTCATGGCCATGACGGATCCAAAGCTCTATCGAACCTTCGTGTGCGTGGAAAACGGGAAGTCAGTTCTGTACGTTCGTCTCCTCAAGGCCGTTTACGGGATGTTGAGAGCCGCGTTGCTGTTCTACAGAAAGTTTGTGAAGGATATAAGGTCGCAGGGGTTTGAATTAAACCCATACGACCCGTGCGTGGCAAATAAGGTCATCAACGGGCAGCAAATGACGCTTGTGTGGCACGTTGACGACGTGAAGTGTTCACACAAGGAAGCAAAAGAGGTGACAAACTTCGGGAATTGGTTGAAGAAAACATACGGTGACGGGGTTAAGATCCACCGTGGGAAGGTGCATCATTATCTAGGCATGGACTTGGATTTTACTAAAGACGGGGAAGTACAAATCGGGATGGTCCCGTTCCTCCGTGAAATCATGGAAGAATTTCCAGAGGTGCTGGGTAAGCCGAGTGCAACGCCAGCCACTGAGAATCTATTCAAGGTCAGGCCGGACGGTGAGGCGCGAAAACTACCGGAGAAGAAGGCTGTTGTATTCCACCGAACCACAGCCAAACTGCTGTTTGTGTTGCAAAGACCTAGAAGGGATCTGCAGACGTCCGTGGCATTTCTCACCACACGGGTGAAAAGCCCAGACGAAGATGATTGGGGAAAGCTTCGCCGGGTATTGAAGTACGTGAAAGGGACCAGATATATGAAGTTAACACTCCGTGCGGATTCATTGAACATCATAAGATGGTATGTGGATGCAGCCCATGCGGTGCATGATGACTGCAGAGGACACACCGGTGCGGGGATGACATTGGGAAAAGGAGCCGTTGTTAGCTCATCAAAGAAACAAAAGATAAATACAAAGAGTTCCACGGAGACCGAGGTCGTGGGAACAGATGACAGCCTGCCTGGAGTTCTGTGGATGAAATACTTTGCGGAGGCTCAAGGTTATCAAATCGAAGATAATCTTTTGCATCAGGATAACACCAGTGCAATCTCACTTGAAACGAATGGGCGAGCTTCCAGTTCTAAAAGAACAAAGCATATGAAAGTGCGTTATTTCTTCGTCAAAGATAGAATAGATGACGGAGACCTTCGAGTGGTCCACTGCCCAACTGACGATATGTGGGTGGACGTGCTGTCCAAACCAACGCAAGGAAGGAAGTTCAAGAAGGACCGTGCAGCATTGATGAATGTGCCGGAGAATTATGTGGACATTCCAGCACCAGGGGAAGCATATCTGCTGGAGGAAGAGAAAGTTGGGGCTGAAAAGAAGGTCAGCTGGGACCCCAGCACAGTGCAGACCAAGAAACGGGCGAGCATGTTGGCACCCATGCAAAAGCCAAGAATTGCAGGAGTGCCACCACAGGAGTGTGTTGGGCATAAGCATTCCTCAGGACCCAGAAGACTGCAGCTCCCGCGGGAGAATCCTAGAAAAAGATACAAGCTTCCTACAGTAGGTAGACCACGTCAGTGGTGCAACAGAGGGAAACAGCCAATGGGCTGGGCCAAACAATAGCTATTGTACTCATAATTTGTTAATTATCTCAGGTTACTATGTTAAACTGGATTGTCTACAAATTGTCCAACAACTATGAGTGTTTCGGATTAAAGCACTAGATTGCAAAACAGATGATTGCTCAACAGATCATAAAAATTGTTTGTATACTAAAAATAAATATAGAAGGATTTGGTTTTGTAAAATAAGTTGAATCTGTAAAACTGTAGATATTCTTGGATTCTTTCTTGTACCCCTAAGTTTGTTGATTTTTGATAATTTGATATTTTAGATTATGTCCTGATTGTGTTGGGTTTTGGATATTAAAAATGTATAGTTTTTCTCAATAATATCCATGATGCATATAATTACAGAATTGATTTCTTTTATGGCTGAATATAACAGAACCTCACAGATTATTTGTGGTGAGTTTACCCCTATGAGTGATAAATATGTTTTGGTGTCAGCTCCTATTTTTGTTTGGAGAATTTATGTTGTTTTTATGAGAATAAAAACCAAAAGATTTCTCTCTTTGATGGTTGTCTCTTACTTCAAGATGGAAGGCTTTATATAATTTGGTTGTGAATATTATCAATTCTGATAAATATGACAAACAAAAGAGTTCATTTCTAGAGTTTAAGTTTACCATCCAATATCTTCCTTGGCTTTGATTGAGCCTGGATATTTGAAAAATATACCATTTGGAAGGTGAAATAAGTCATTGAAGATAAAAAGTTTTGTCAAATGAACTGAGAGTGCTGATAAAGATTCTGTACCTCCTTCTCAGGTACAGTCTAAATAAAGATTCTTACTTAACGGCTTGGTAAGTTTATTTTTTATTTCATATGCTATTGAAAATTTGAATAAATATTTTTTAGCTCATTTGATGAAGCTACTATATGAAATGTTTGTTTCATATTTCTATTAGTCAATTGTTTATTTTTAAGGTCAAATCACCATTTCTTACTATTAATACATAGATTTACCTCATGGGTATGGCATAAATGCAATGTGACACCACTATTGAAATTCTTGTTTTGATTGAAAAACAGTATATCATAAAATGGACTTGAATGGCCTTCAATGACAATATAAAGGTCATTAAGAATCTAATTTTGTTCTATTATTAAATTATATTTGCATATTAAGATACCAAAATTACCAAACATGACAAAAGGTAGATTTGATTTTTTTGTGTTTCAAAACAGTTGAAATACATGTAGAAATAGAAAAGGTCAAAAAATTCAATGTCACAATCATGATTTACTTTGTTGATTCATAAACATGAAGAGAAGGCTTCAAATTGTGACCCACCAATCAACTTTGATATTATTATTTGTATTCATACCCCCAGCTAATCATTATATTGGACCAAATTTTTTTTGCCAAACTGGTGCTATATTGCACTTGCATTCTCTCTCTGTTATATCGACAATAAATGCACTTAAGAGGAAACTATGGGCTACTGTAGTAAACTTTCTAGTACTCAATGCTTGGATTAATTGGTTTCTTGCAGTTGATCTGGTCTTGATGGATATTTCTGTTGGTATTTGATTTTGAAATAGAGCTTGAACTTACTGGATACAAGTTTCTATGAATTTGGGATTTTGGATTTCAAATTTTTGCTTGAAATTATTGTGAAATCTAAAGGTTTCTTCTGGTATCTGGGGATTGGGACAGTCAGCTGGAAGTAAGTGGTAGTGAAGATAGAACAAGATAACCAGTAAAAAAATGAAGTAGGATTTTTTATTTCTTTTCTTTGAACAAATTTCTGTACACATTGACTATGTACAATATACTGCATGCTGTAATTAAACCATATGACAAACTCTGATATATACTACCTGCAATTCAATAACAGTATTTGACATACAGTCAATGTCAATTTTTCACAGGTTTGTTTTCTTGAATGGCATTATAAATACTAATATTGCTCTCTTTAACCCCCATAATTACAGAAAAAATAAATAGTCTGCCAAACCATCTCCAACAGCTGTTGGATTATGATTGTGTTGCCATTGTTAGATTGAATTATTCTGTATAATCAGTACTTTTGCAAAGTTGCATATTGTTTCCAATATGAAAGTTCAATCCATCCAAGTGTTAAAAAAATCCACATCTTAATGAAATGCCTAGAATGTTTTTATTTTTATCCAGATACAGTCCCATCCTGATTTTTGTTTCATTATTTGTATGATATTACTAGGAATGTGATTTTTTGGTAGTTGCAATTTCAAGTGTGGAGAGAGGATTAGAATCTACCATCTTCTGTAACCTTCTGGACACTTTTTTATTGATCAAGACATACATACCTTTTCAAATGTCTGCTTTCATAGTCTCAGCTTCTTGATAGCTTGTAACAGGAGTGATAATCCTTCCAAAAATAAATAATTTTGATTTGTATGAGTGCCCCAAAATTACTGTCTATTGTAATTTTGGCTGTTTTATTATTTCATTTACAATTTCAACACTATTGTTATGGGAATTAATTTTTTAATTCAAAAAGTCCTTCAACATAGACAGATATTCTGATACTATGCCATCCTAAATATATTTTGTTATCTCTCTACAATGGGCATAAGCAGTTTGTTCCAACCCACCATGGTAAAAGGATTTGATCTAAAAGATAATTTTTGTTCTAAGTCCTTGTAATTTTAATGGAATATGTTTTTCATTTGGATTTCTTGCCCTTGTTTTCCACATGAAAGGATCCACTTAGAGTCTTGTTCTGATCCAGTAAAGAATTGGGACTTATCCCTCAGCTTGTTAGTGATCCCTTGTGGATCCTTTCCTTAAAAAAATGCATTAGATGGTTTTTATTTTTCCCAGTTCTATTACTAATGATGCATGAAATACCTCTGAAAATTAGAGGTTGATTAGTGTCCTTTGATCAAAATATACACAATACCAATATCAGGTAGTTCATTTTAAGGATATCATTAATGTCTTCAGCCCGATCAGAAATATATTCTTGGAATGCAACTTATGCAATTTTCAATTTTTTAAAAGATTCAAGGATAAAAGCAAGCAACCCAAGTGATTGTAGAGACTGAGAAACCTCAAAACTGATTTCTTAACCTCTAATCTACCATGAATTGTCTCAAAATAATATCAATTAAACAAAAATATGGTTAAAAGATTGCACTTCCTGTCAGAGAAAAACAAATTTTCATCCATAACTCAATTTGATTATTAGATGAATGTAAAATATATGATTAATGTTTGAAGTTATGATGTTTAACTGTGTTATACAATACATATCTACCAACTTCCTAGGTAGTTTTGAAATAAAAAATACATCTTTTTATCATATCAGTCAGTATGATGAAGTTACATATTTTGATCACAAATTATTGAAGAGTTCTTTCAGATTGAAGCAATAATTTTTTAGATGAAATATTCAGCAACTATTCAATATTTATCATTAGTTTTTGCTGCAATAGATAGAAGACTCGCTGAGCAACCAAAGCAAAAAATAATGAAGAAAAATACTGATTTTTCAGCTGAGTGGAGCACCTAAAGGTCCAAAATCTGTTTTGTGGTTTAAATTCAAGAATAAAATTTATTACCAAATCACTTGATAATAGGGGGAGTGATCCTGTAGTCCTAAGCTGTCCCAAGTAGTAGGTAGGAGTAGATACTTTCCAAATTACCCGTCTCGTTACAATAGCTAGTAGATACTCCCTCTGTTCCTCATAAAAAGGGTACTTTGATTCAAATAGCGGGATTAAGGTCAGTTTTAGTCGCA
>JALLOT010004081.1:0-10602 GCA_036939595.1 Thalassiosira livingstoniorum | reverse complement strand
TGATTTTCGCATTTAAAGTTTTGGCGTGGGTTTTTATTTAACTCGTCTTAATTATTGTTTAGGTGTATGCAAGGGAAACCAATGGTACCATTAGGTACCAATATTATTATCATTAAAATACTTATGCTATCTTTTTGATGAGCAACTTGCAAAGGGCACACATCAAAAACAATTTTTGAAAACATATCTTTTCAAGATATGTACGGAAAATGTGTAAGCGTGTTCAATTGTCAAATTTAAATGACGTCAGCAACATTGAATTTGAGACCATATTAAGATATAATGGGTTAAGATATTTTTGAATCTGTGCTCAAAAGTAATACCACTGTCGTAGATAAAAGTTCAAAATCACAATTTACCAGAAAATGGATTTGTAGAATTATAGATAACATTTTAAACTTTTCTACACAAAATTAGGCCTTAATGAGCAAACACTAAGAATATTATTATGATATAGTTGAAATTCCCGTGTTTAAGCTCAAAAACTTGCCATTATCTCCTTTTGGGTACACATTTTCCAGCCCTTCACTCCTTTCATGAAGTAAACTTCTAGGCTTTACCACCTCTGCCATTGCCTAGTGATGACAATGAAACAAATTGATGCCTCATACAAACAGCAAGGAATTGGGTGGTATCATTGATGCTGATTCCATCAGTACCATTCCCATAATAAAATAGATTATCTCAAATGTGTTGTTGTTTGTCTGAAAGTGGTGGAGGATCAATGCTCCCTTTCAACAGCAGCAGAGATTGATGTGTCAATGCTGTATGACTGCATATGGTGTTTCAAGTATAAATAGAAATAGAAGTATTGCTATGCTTAACTTTGAGTAACAAATTAAACTGGATCCTTCTATTAATGCTAGTGCATTATTAGAGTAAGAGTTGTCTACCTAACTTGTTATTGCAGTGACTGTGGTGCCATGACAACAAACCACTTTGATATGTACTGCTGTCCATAGTAGGCCATGGTATTGAAGGAGGCTGGCAGGTGGCAGGTTGGGGGAAGAGTGTTGTGGACTTTTCTGAGGAGAAGATCAAAACCATTGTGAATCAAAAATTTAGGAATCAATACTAATACTAAAAATTAAGAATCTGATTTCCACCTATTGATAAAAGTATAATACAACACCTTTTCAGGATTGGTCTTGTGCAAAAGAGCTGCGAGTTACTGAAAAAGTACCTACTCTACACCAGTACAACAACTACTAATTCCTCTGTATTTGGAAGTGGAACCAGCCACTTCCCCAGCCATTTCTGCTGTCGCCAACAATGGTGATATGCATCCGGTGTAGCCTCTATGGATTGCAGTCTCATCACAGACAGTGACTCACTGTCGCCACCTGTATCCCACCAGTCAGGACGGGCCTTGTCCAACATGCCCACAATCCAGGATCTACACCAAAAATCTCTGCCAATGCTGACCCGTCAGAAGCCACACTACTGCCCCACCAGGATTGCTGCCAAATGGATTGGAATAACCGTCCATGAATGGTGCCACCACAACAGCACCACAGCATAAACCACCCCATTCCCGACCTCTGCAGTTGCATTGATTCTCAGCATCTACGGCTCATCAATGTCGCTTATCAGAGGCTCTGCACACCAATCAGGTGCATTGTCCACAGAAGTGAAAGAGATTCAAAATCCATCAACACAAATAAAAATAAAGACCTCATCCCCAAATAGATCGGGGGAAAGGGTGAACGAGAGCGCATTGAGCCACCTCCCCCATCAAGTAATGAGGTCATCAGTGCCATCATCATCATCCACTCAGCAACAGGTACAATTGTCACAAAAGCCCTTTTCCCAGCCAAATCTGGGTCAGAGAAAAGGGCTTGCATGCTGTCGCTTGCTCTGACAGTGCAGCATTGTCAAATTGCTTTGCCAATGATGGCTCAGGATTCTCTCATAAGAGGAAAGGGATCCTCAATGAGCCCCTTCCCCATCAAGTGACAAGGCCATCAATGCCATTATCACTGCCCACTCAGTAACGGGTACTGTTGTCATGAAAGTCCTTTCCCCAGCTGATTCTGGGTCAGAGAAAGGACTTGCATGTTATCACTTGCTCTGGTAGTGCAGCATTACCTACTTCTTTTGTTAATGATGGCTCAGGATGCTCAGTCTGAATCCACATAACAACCTCCTCCCTATTACTGATCTCCCACACCCAATGCTTGTCTCAATAGGACCAAAACAACGATCTCTGCATAGGAGCTCCAGCAACCTGTTAGGGATGGCATACGGGTGGCAGGTGCCCAACAGCCTACCCTCTCTTCTATATCCCATTACCTTCTTCTCAAACCAGACCTGATATGAAATCAAAAGTAGCCAAGGAGAGAATAACTTCTACTCCGCCTCAACAAAATTTACAATTACAAAATTGGATTTGGACATGGTTTGGATGTTCCTGAATCTTCTCAAATTCAAACTGTTTTATTGTCAATGCATTTGTCATCATCTGGCAGTTAACACTAACAAATTTCTACAGTCGATACTCAGTCATAGCAAGCTAGATTTTCTGGTATACAAACAGATCATCTCTGTCACACTATGGTTAATTTTGGACATTTTACCAATAAGTGTAATTTAGGACATCCTCTTAGTGGATTGTCTCATCATGTAGACCAACTAAATGTACTCTAAAATTTATGCTTTACCCCTTAAAAGTAGAATACAATTGTAACCTGTAACATCATCTGGAAAACCAATAGAACCAAAAAGGGAAATTCCTTGTTGTGAGTTGGGATGAGGTTAGGTGTTTTAGTTTTTGGCAGATAGTTTTTCAGTTTTTGGAATGATTTTTTATGGAATGAGCTGTAATGATTTGGAATGGAAAAATCATTTCATACAATCCTTTCAAATGAAAATAAACTACCCAAAAATTGAATCAAAAAACCTTTCCAGAAAAAATCAATCCATGACTGAAATTCACATGATGCAACTTTTCTCTATTATTTTTCTTCAAAACTGGTCACATCATGATCAGCATAAATGGATGGTGGATTTTTAAAACTCATGCAATCACAAAACTCAAAAAGTAATATTTGATCTAACATTATCACATTAATCATGTGATCTATGCATCTTGCTGGTCACAATCACTCCCAATTCTTAAAAGGATGCTGGATGAGATTATTGAAAGTCAGAATATGCTATGTGGGATGTTTTTTGTGGACATCACAAAAATGTGGCTCATCTGGATGTTAAGATCACAGCAATGGTTGTAAGTGTGGTGTTTGTTTTATTGTTTGTTGCCACACTTACTTTTAAGGGGTGAGATAGTGCAGTTAGCTGGGTAGATTAGAGTGGTTAGATTTTGTTTGAGGGGGAAAATATTTGTATGATGTGTGGTGTGATTTGTCCTTGGCAATTTAACACAAGCAAGCTGTATTGATATCAATGTGCACTATTTTTCCAATTTTGTTTGATTGTCTTTATTCCAAATGACATGAACTTTGATGATACTAGGTGTTTGACTAAATACTTAACTAAAAGCAAATATTTACAATTCTCTTTTTTTCATCATAATGTTATTCTTGTAGGTGTGAAAAGTGGTGGGCCTTTTCAACTGAGTATTTGTGTGGAATCTTGTTACTAGAAGCCACGGGAGTGATAGACATTTGAGTCAGCATACTCTGCACTTTGTACAAGCAGTGGATATCCATGAGAAGAAGGAAACCTGTAAATCAAACTCAATACCCCACCTGGTGTGATATTGAGTTCAAATGGAGGTGATTTTGTTGTTGGCACTAGTATTAGTTTTAAATACAAATTTAAAATTCCTCTCTATTTGATTCTCACACTGTGTAAATTCTATGCAATCCCATTACTACATTCCACTTACAGTGTAGATTTCCCCTTTCAGCCATGCAGTTCTTGGAAGGGATTTATGCACATTTTAGGAAGTAGAGATTTCAATGATATAAAATCTGCCTTGCACGATTATGGTGTATCTGATTATAACAAAACACCTTGCAAATTTTCATTACTGGATGATTATGTGGATGTGTTTCCTCCATCATTTGATCAATAGGTAAATTCCAGTTTCAATGAATTGACTGAAATAATGATTGATGGATCAAAGTCTGTTGCATGAGAGCAGGCACAAGCATAAGCTACCTTCATCATTAGCAACATTTTTAGTCCTGATGTTGATGCAGAAGTCACCAAACTCCTTTTTAGTGGACTGATCTCCACCTACAATGCATTTAAGATGGCATGGTATTGGGATTTTGAAACATACTCCAAATTTTTTACCATTTTCAAAGAGCTGGTCAAAGTTAGAGGGTCTCAAAGCATCTGCCAAATAACGGTAGCTCATAAATGTCAAAAACCTGGGTCAAAAAATAACCACCTATCTACTATTGCTTACAGAAATGGCTACAAATCCTCTGTTGCATTGGCACTGACAACACATCTACATAAGCCCCAATTTGACTTTGTTTTGTCGAGTCCCAAGCAAAATCATATTTACAACTCAGACCTGAGCATAAGTGAGCAAATAATGCCTGCATTCCCAAAGCTAGAAAGAGATGATCTAACTCATGATGTTGAATTTGAAGAAAATGATGGTGTTTATGCTTCTAGGCACTGAGAATTGCTCACAAGCTATGTTCGGTCAGTGACAACGTCACAGACCTGTGCAGCATGGTGGCTTTGCCAATGCTTTTGTTTTGTTTTGTTTTGCCTACCATTGATGGGCTAATTCAATTGACAAGCTCCATTTATCACATGCTGGAGTATCCACTCAGACCCAGCTAAGAGGTTGTTTTGGGTTATTCTTGCTTGATCTATCAATTGCCAGAAGAGGAAGAAGGCAAATATCATATCCTAACTCATACTCCAAACCTCCAGCTGATGACAAAATAAATTATGTAAATGGAAACAACCATGATGACAAACCAAATTCATTTCAGTTGCTAGAATCTGAGTCAAAGTTGTCAAAGAAATTTAGACCATTTTTGATAGCAGTAGAGAAACAGAGATGGCAAACTACAAGGGCCGCTAAAGTGAAACTTGCAGTAGGAAGACTGATTGGTTCTGCTCCAGTTGCGGGGACCATCTTTGTAATATGCCACAGAAGAATGATGAAAATATGATTTCAAACCTTCAAGATGAAGATGAAGGTTCCTCAGCTCACAAACAACAGCAACCTCAAAGTGAGCCAATGCAGTGAAATTTCTCACAAGATTGAATACCGCAATTAGAGTTGTTATCATGGTGTTGCTCATGCGTCACGTCCATCGCTGGAACAAATTGGATGCTTAGCTGTAGCATGTAAAACCAATAGACAGTAAATTGTAGAAAAATGTTGCTTGTTTATTGTAGTTATTGCTGCAGTATGTTCTTCTTACTTTTGGTAGATGGATTGTCTAAATTGGAGTAGGATGGAGTACTACTCAAATTCAATTGTGTTAACAACAGCTAGCGTTTCCAACACACTAGACTTCTACATGATTTCTATGAGGCTCAATATTCCACCCAGTGGCCAGTGGGATGTTTCAAATATTTTTCCGCTCAGTGGGATTTCAAATTCCTCATGGATATAATATTATTAATTCTGTCCACGTTCGATACTGTATTTTTCCAACAGACTGATGTAGTGGGGAGTGGGGGTGATCCGCTAAAACCTTGTTCAATGCTTTACATGAAATCTATTAGTTGTGTTGCATTTTTGTCTTGAATCGATCTGAGTAGAGTAGAAACAAAAAAACTTAGTGTTTAGTGTTGCTTTGAATATACTGGCAATTCTATTGTCGCGAGACTACGGCCATAGCTGCTGGAAATGTAGGCACGAAAAGATGAAACTTCCTGATGAAGAATAACCGGAAGTTGCTACGATATCCAACCTAATTTCTTAATGAGTTCAGTTTACCCTTTGTTGACGCACTCTGGTTTATTTTGTATCAAATCCATTTTGGCTCTTATCGCAGTCATCCTCCCCTTACCAACAACAAAATCTACCCGGCCCTCACACGTTACTCCTCCTGCCCACTTGCACGATCCGCAAAATTTATCCAACTCTGGAAGTTGTTTTATTAACTCATCGAACTCTTTTTTCATAGTGCCGATTGCAGCTACCCCTTCCGCAATTTCTTTTACTTTTTGATCTAAAATTGGCTTTTTCTCCTTCAAAACTTTCCCCGCTTTCATGAGTTCGCGATGCATTTCCTCGATCACTTTCCCGTTAAGTATTTTCAAACCCGTCTCATTTTCTGCTTCTATTAAATTTGCTGGATCTTGCAGCACCGCGAAGGTGTATTTGCGGGCTTCGTGTAGTGATTTAATGTGGACAACTCCTCGGTGGTCAAGAAATACAGCAGCCAAGAGGAACATGAAGCATAGGAGGGCACCAGCCCCCACTTCCTTAGCTATGAGAGTCCATTGTTTTCTTTCATTTGGGTTAATGGTGCATCTTGGACGTTTTCTTATTGGAGATGATTCGAATCCTCCAGTTTCGACTCGTCGAGGCAAATCGCTTCCATTGGATGGTGAAGACACACCGATTTCGGCATCTCCGTTGGCTCGGGATGCAGAAAGTGGCGAACTTTGTTTTTTCAACCTGCGAATATCATGACTCATTTTCCAGCAAGGCGCTGCAAAGACCTACATCAGTGGGGGTAGGATCGTATGGTAGTACTATTCAGCCTTATCCAGCTCTACCTTATCTCATTCGGCCTCTGATTCAACGAAAGGTGCTAAGAAGTAATTAGCTGAGCGCTGAGTCGCTGAGCGAGACATTGAGACACTGCGCTAGACTACAATACTAGGCTAGACTGAGCTAGACTGCCGGCTTGAATGAAAAAAATTCTAAGTAGTTTCGAGCCTGGTAACTGGTAACTCATGAAATGATAATTGGTTTCGATAGGTACTGAGTTTTCAGATGGCTATTTTCACATTATGTTTTAAGCAAAAATAATGTATCAAGAACTCAGTACCTATCAGAACCTATCATTTCTAAAATCTTTCAGACAGAATTTGGATTTACTTAGAGATTCATAAATAATAATGGTCACAATCCACCATCTTCAATTCTCAATCCTCTAAACCGACAATAATGCCCCTTCCTCCACCACCGTCAAATCTACTGGCACAAATCCAAGCCAAGAAAGGATCTGCTTCACTCAACGGCAACGGAGATGGAGAAAATGAAAAGCCAAAGCTTCCAAGTGGCAACAACGCCTTGTTAGCCGCAATCCAAAAACGCCAAGATGGATCTTCCAATGCTGCCTCCAAGGGCACCGAGACAACAATCCAATCCAAAGCTAGTTCCTCAACAAAAAATGATGCAAAAACGTTCCCTACCATCCCCGATGGCGAACTTTTTGTTTACAATAGTGAAATCGAGTCATTTCAGTTTGACCTCGTTTCATCCGACGCAATCAATGCAAGGGTTGTCGACAACGACGTCATAGTTCCATTGGCACCTTGCGTGTATCGAATGACGGATTATACCTACACGAAAAAAGAACCCATACTGCTCTCACGCTGTGTGAACAAATTAGGTGTGCTGCGATGTCTCAAACGAGAGTGCAGTCGATTGAATGATTTGTTGTGGTCACGTATCAGCCCTGAGGATGCCGCGGGGAATATTGCATCCAAAACAAATATTTCAGACGGAGGTGAACAATCAACCTCCGGAAGTGGTTCCATCGAAGAGGACGAGCTCGGGAAAGCTCGATTCATGGAACTGCTTTCCAATTGTGGAGTTTACCAAAAAGTATCTGAGTTGATTCTAAAACGGTGCAATGATGCATTTGATAATGTGACAAAAAATAAAAAGCAGATAGGTAATGATGGAAATCCGTTCGGTGTACCCCGTGTGAGAGTGGAAGGTCTTGATACATTTTTGAAGAAAGTGGAAGAGTTAGTTCCTGATTTGGCAACAGCTCGAGAGGAAATCAAAGAAACTCAATCTGTAAGCTTTTATCCTGGTCTTGGTGAATTGTTCAGTCCCGGGGCCCAATTAGTTTGCTTTCCAGAAGGGATGGAAGGAAATCCTCTTGGTGTCTCTTGCGTCCAGTCCTGGTACGACGAAGAACTCAACAGAGCAACCAACAAATTAAAACGAAAATTTATTCTTGTTGTTGAGTTCATGGTCTCTGTTGGTGAAGAAATTGTGTTTGTGGCAGCGTCAGAGGTTTATCCCGAATTTCACGATGTGGGCCGCAATGTTGCAGTCCGTGACTTGAATCACCGGCGGCTCGATCCATGCAACAATGAAGATGACTTACTCTTGATGCAGAGACTCCAATCACGTGGTGAATTCTATGCAAGTGTGGCTACTGACAATCACTACCTTGAGTATCATCCGAATTCCTTTTTTCCCATCATTGGCGGTTGGGGAAACAATGCAGTCCGACCTCTCTCCAAAGGCGGACGGGTCATGGTGGATGTGAAACGTTCTTCTCTCGAAGGCCACATCCCCGTTCGGGGATCATCCGATGGAATGAGCGACACAGTGAAGGAAGCGATGAGATTGTTTGATCAGAGCAAACGAACGGGTGTCAAAGTGCCCTTCCGCACAGCGCTTTTACCCTATTTTCAAAAATCCATTTTTAAATCGTCAGCCGATAGCTATGATACGAAAGATCAAGGAGATTCAGATGCGCACAACTTGTGGATGGCGTGGCCAATGCTCACTGGATTTTCGTTCACTGCACGGTGCTGGGGAAAGCTTCTCCTTAGTCTTCCAAAGGCCCCTTCCTCTGCGTCTACAAAGTCTACATCTCTATCAGATGCAGACAGCCCCAAACGGCCATCCACATTTCGAATGGGAGTTAAGACGGCAGCCCTAGGGGGAGTCGGGAAATGCGGAAACGTGACCTACATCAAATTTCAAGAGAAGGCATTTGAACAGCTTGTTCTTGCGGATGATAAGAAGGAACTTATTAGGGCAGTTGCGAGAAATGCCGGTGGAGGAGTTAAGACCGATGGCAGTTTTTCATTGGACGATGATGACGATGAAGAAGATGAGATCGGCCTTGATGTCGTGGCTAATAAGGTTGGTTTAAGTGAAAGCTGGCAGCTATACAATTATTGTTTTCTTCGTGGTTTATATCCTTCGTTTTTATCATACTTCAACATTGAACAGGGGGCAGCATCAATTTTTCTCTTGTCTGGTCCTCCAGGTACGTGCCTGAAATCATATTGTGCTTTGTTGTTTTGGCAATATTTGCCTTTCTAACCTGAAAACTTCTCCTTTTGAATGGCGATCATACCTCTGTCTAACTTTGTTTTAATTCATAAGGGTGTGGTACGTGATTTTCTTCAATTATCTCATCTTATTGGGTTAAATATGAATAGACTGACTAATGCGTGCATTCTTTCTCGCTAAAAGGAAAAACGTTGACAGCAGAAGCCATAGCAGAACTTTTGAAAAAACCTCTTTATGTTGTCACAGCAGGCGATTTGGGAATCACTGCTGCTGAAGTAGAGAAGTCACTTGGTGGTGTGCTTGATCTTTGCAGTACATGGGATGCCCTTGTACTGATTGACGAGGCAGATATTTTCCTCGAAGCCCGTAGCAGCAGTGAAGTAACCAGGAATTCTCTTGTGTGTGTAGTGTTGAGACTACTGGAATATTATTCGGGGTGTCTTTTTTTGTCATCCAACCGTGACTCAAAGTCGATCGACGCTGCTATTGCAAGCAGAATAACCGTCATGTTGAACTATCCTCCTTTGGATGTTGATGGTCGTGCGAAGGTTTGGAAGAATCTTGTAGAATTAGTTCCTCCCTGTCCTTCAGACCCACTGATTGCTAGCAACCCGCGCAAAATATCGAAATATAGAATGGATTTCACAGGTGACGAGTATCAACATCTTGCAACGAGCTATGCATTGAATGGACGGCAAATTAAAAATTCCATTGTACTGGCAAGGGCTCTTGCCAGAGAACGTGGAGTACCTTTGTCACTGGATGTCTTAAGACGTGCCGTGACAGCTGTTGCCGGCGATGGTGCATCCATGATATGATATTTGCCCAAAGATTAAAGTGTGGGTAATGTAATGTGTGCTTTAGGTGGGAGGTCGTTGATGTGATTTCTGTAGTGTTGGCGAATAGCCTAAACATCTAAACCTTGAGCATTCATGTTCTGAGAACAACCTTTTTTGAAAGTGAAACATCCTCTTGCAAATCTTCCAATGGAATAGCAGGAACCCCAAATAATCTCAATGCAGAAATTGATGAGACATATTTGAAAGTAAAATACAAATAAAAGTTGTGTAAACCATCTTTATCCACCATACAGATAGAACAAATATGGTACCCTCCCAACTTAACCCCAACTTTCCCATCACCTCACAGGAAAAGCGCTGATGACTCATACAATGAAAACACATCAAAAAGATGATCGTGCATAAGACAGATCCCAAAGAAAGACGCCCTATCAAAACTTTTGTTGCTACGTTATTAAGAGAAAGGACACGTTTCTACCACAAAAAGAAACAAAACCATCTCCTCAACATCCCCTCCACAAGCAAGCATAGCTCACTGTTGCTTTCCAAATCTATCATCACCTCCTTCTCATTGTCCTTGCAGGTGTGGATCAGACTATCAGTTCTCCACACCTGCAAGGACAATGAGAAGGAGGTGATGAG
>JALLOT010004079.1:0-10617 GCA_036939595.1 Thalassiosira livingstoniorum | reverse complement strand
ATTTTTTTCGATTTTTTTTGGTTGTGTAAGTAATACTTAACTACCATACTTACCAAGATATGATGTATTAATATTGTACCTAGTTTTTTATTATTGTTTCTTGTCCATCCCCATTTCAAGCACTTTATCCATGGAGTTGATGATGACTTCATCTACTGTAATCTAACTCACAAGCTCATCAGCTTGTGATAACCTAACTTCCACCTCCACTGCATGCATTGTTGATTTGCTAATTTGTTACATGTTCTGTTTTGTGTCCTCCTATGTGAGAAAAAAAAACAGTAAAAACCATTAGGGTATATTCAGTTTTTACTTTTTCCTCTTTTGAGTGGACACAAATGCAACTATATGCAACTGTGGGTGGGTATTAGACACACCTTTCTGGTTTGGAACTCGTGCAAAGCCCTCTTTTCCAACCAGAAAGGTGTCACTGGAAATCCCTCTCCAGTCAACAGTGTGGTTACATACAGTATCATCTTGGTGTTATTCCTCTAGTCTTTTCTATAAGATGCAGCAGTTATATATTAACAAAAAAATCATGTGAATACTTGTTGTTACATGTCATTGTTATTGATATCACCTTAATAATTGTGCTAGTCTTTTATATATGAATTTGTCTTTGATCATGAATAAGGCAACAGATTTGACAGCAGATCCCAGTGCTGCTGATATCTAATCACAACCCAAAACTAACATGAAAATCATTCTTTAATTTACTATGTTGGTTGTAATGATTTGAATGTTGGAATATTCACATTGCAAGATAGTAAAAAGTCCAGGCAAACTGCTATCTGGATGTCAGCTTATATTAGCTGTTAGCTGTCTGCTTGCACATAAATCTGCTTGTATATTGACATGCATGCAGGAGAAGAGAAGTCCAAAGTGCCAAAAGTTGATTACCCCTGTAGCCTACACAAACTGGAATACATTAAGTTACATTATGAGTTTGTGGTAAGATTTGGGCATGAGCTTGCATGAACACATTACTCCATTCAAAATATTTCCCCAAATTATTTTGCATTGAGCCCATAGTAAATTGCCACAGAATAGTTACACCTGTAACCAGGCAGAACAAAAATGGCAGAATGATTTTGACTAGCTTTTCTGTCTTAAAATTGGTTACTGTTGCAACTGGAGAGAAAAAATGGCAGACTACCTAGTTAAGCCTATGTCTCAGTACCAGGGTACATACACATTTCCACCCTCCTATGCATGCTCTTGTGGTTAGTTGTAGAAATTATATACCTACTATGCATGTGCCTCATTTATACTCCTAAATAAAACAATAATACTCACCTAATATACTATTATGCAGATAGTATGAGCTGTTTATTGATTGTTGAATAACTTTGAAAATGCAGTACATGATGATCATAAAAAATAAGGTCTGAAAAATGTGGGCTAAGAAATAAAAAATATATATGTATATATAACATACATATGAGAAATGATCTCTATCAAGAATCACAAGGTATTATACTAACAATAGAAGGCATGATACCACATGTAGAATGGTCTAGGTCTAAATTTTTATTGTTGTCCATTTGGACCCCTGGGTCAAAAGGATAGAAAGTTAGCTGGTATTAAATCTATTTTTTGATCCCATAGNTACCCCATGAACTCAAAATCTATCCTAAATTGACTGAATCATTATGGCCAACAGGAAGGATGACTTTGTATGTAGAATGATAGAGGCCTTTGTTTCTGATGGTTATTGATGTCTGTTTAGACCCCTGGGTTGAGAGGGCAGAAATTGTGTGGTGCTGATACAAATTAAACTTTGAACCTGTTGGTTTGAAGTAGATCCAAAATGGGCAAAATATTGTCTCCTGGATGGTAAATGCCTTTCACTTTAGACCCTTAGGTGTCCATTTCTAGGTAGCCTTATACTACTTTCTAGCCTCTTTGTACAATAGACAAAGTTTTTACAAGCTGGTCTTTTGGACGGCCCTCAATAGAACGGTCTCAGCAGACCTTCTCTAGAAATATTGCGAGGATTAATAACCGAAGTAGCAGTTAGATAGTAAGTAGTAGGTACGTAGAAAGGACACGATTTTTTTCTAACCGTTGAATATGATTTAAACCGAGATTTAAAAGTCAAAGTGGTTATGATTATGCAGCATTGTAAGTACATGAACAGAATGTGCCACCACAAGAGTGCTGCTAGCCGTTACAATTTGCACTCCCTCTCTCTAACTACTTTTAGTGGAATCTTGATAATCAATACTTTTTATCATACAACATAATTGAAATATTTTTTAACCCAAACAAGAACATTACTACCTACAAGAATGAAGATGCTCAAGTGGTCAAAAGATAATTATTTATTAATGAGAGAAAGAGCAAGGGAGAAGTCCTTAATGGGCAATATTTTGGCAGAAACTTGTTGAACAAGACAACAAACTAAAGTCTACCTTTAGGTTAAATGGAGTTTTCTAGTGCCAGCTTCTAGTGGCCATTTACATACATGAAAATATACTGGATGCTACCAGTGTTTAATTATTAAACTTCAGATCAACCCAATTGTTCAAGGTATAGGTTTTTTATTTAATGAAAAACTGCAAGATAAAAGTATCTTTAACTTTTGGCTTCAAAATTGCTTTTGATATTGATATTCAATCAACCCAATCTATATTTAAGTTTAAGACCTGATAAAACCAAATGTGCATCAGGACCTTCCAACCGGTAACTTAAAAAAGGTACCAAAAAATGTTCCTTGATGTACAAATCATGTTTTGGAACACACTTTCATTTTTCACTTCCAAGTGGCTGTGAAAACTCAGTTCCCAATGTTGGTTCTGAAAACCAAAAGTGAGATTGTGCATGATTGTGTGCATTATCTTCTGAAAGAATCCAACAGTGTACCAGATACTTATTCCTGCTGTACTTAGCCTAAGGTACCAACTTTTTGCACAAGAAAATTAGCCTAAAGTTGGTACCCATATTTTTGATTTTTTGACAAAGCTGTATTTTCCTAAAAGTTGGTACCTTTTACTTCTATGTAAAGAAATTATATTAGTCTACATTGCTTGGAATTAATAATAATTGTATTGTGGGATACAAACTTTGGAACCAACTTTTTTTGGCCAGTTGGAAGGGCCTCGGAGGGGTCATTTGTTGAATTTCGACAAATTGTTTATGGTATAAAAAAATGTAATTTTTTGCTCTTTTCAATGGTGCAATGAAAGTCAGTGACTGGGAACATAGTGAGGGTTGATTTCCTATCAATTACTATTGCTTAATGATAAGGTGACATGGTATCATTGGTGAAATCAAAACTCTTCTGGATGATTTGCTTGTATTTTGATGTCAAGCCACCTTCCAGGTGCCATCATGAGTAAGAGTTAATGTTTTTCTCTTGATAAATATGGATCCATGTATTGCAAGAAGAGTGAGTCTTGTTTATGAAGGAATTAGTTCAAGCTTTTATTATTTGATGGTGTTATTGTCCTTTTATCAGGTTTACATCCATTTTCATCAAGGAAATAATATTACCAGTAAGACCTTACCATCCTGTTGTCACCTCATTATTCATTTAAAGAGGGAATCAATATTATCATAATGATTTTATCATCTTACCATCCATTTTTTATCTTAACAAAATAAAATCATATTAAGGAATTAGTATATGTTTTATGCAAGGTATAAGAGGTCTTAAAAATGCACTCACATTGATTTTTCCAAAAGTCACTCTCACAGTGGAAAAAACATATCTCTGAAGTACATTTGGGACAAATATTGGTCGTGAGGCCCTTTTGGCCAAATCAGGTCTCATTTAAATGACTGCTATTCAAAAAGATATTTCAGGCATGAGTAGGAGTCTCACCTTACATATCTTATTCCAAACAATTGAAGGATGATTTATGGCAGGATTTAACTAAATAACAAAATATTTTGAAAATATTTTAACTTTGGGTGAAAAATACATAGAAGTTTGTACTGAAGTCTACTATTTTTCTATTTAGATAAGTTGAATGAAAATGCAAAACTTCAAATACTGTCTTATTTCAAAAAATATTCAACTGATATACTCTGAATAATACTAAAAAAAGGTTAACATTGGGTTGAATGAAGTTATTTAAATAATTTAACACAGGTGCTGGGTGGCAAGCATGCAAGAGGGTGCAATTGAGTCACCATCCAAGTCACAATATTAGCTCATTGCCAAGTTTTACCAGCATTATCTCTAGAAACTTTACCCAGGTCACCATGAAATCCACTCCCTATCAAGCTATCCAATGCATTATCAACTGCAGAAGTGCAACATCATATTGAAGTAGTTTGTCAAAACAATTAATCTAGATTCATACTTCTTTATTATATCAGCAAATAAGTACAGCAGGAAGTGTGTGTAAATATTGGTAATCCTTGGCCTACCTCTACCTAGAACACAAATATTGCTTCTAATTGGTTGGTTGCTGTATCCATTTGGATGTGGACACTGATTTTAAAATCTGGAAAGGTTTGTTGTCAACAGCATATTCTTTGCTAGGTCTATCAAGTACTTAGCTCTAACATCTAAATGCATACAGTGAAGCTCACAGCACAAAGATGATCTTGGCAAAGGCTGCAAAATTAGACATGAAGGAACACACATCAACTCCAATGCAAATCAACAACACCTCCTCTACCAATGTGAGACAAGTGCTGGTGAGATGCCTCCATGTAGCACTTGAGCCAAGGAGACAAGTCTGCCCAATTGACCAGGCATCAAGCTTCATCTTTCTTGTTCATGAAGCATGAAAATTTGATGAAACGACAAAAATGAGAGTTTCTGGGTGCATGGCGCCATTTGAAGTGAATTGCCTATCAAGAAAATAATGTGGGCTGATTATATCTATTTTCAGATGCAGATAAGATTGTTATTCCCTTTGGGAGACAATCTGCATCTTGTAAAAGTAAGGTCCAAGTGATTGTCTTGTTGACGTCTGTCACAGTGCTGTCATGGCAATTGGTGTTTCATGTTGCTCACCATACTCTCCTCAAGTGTCTAGAAGATGTTGCTGCCCATCACCAAGACATTGGTGGTGTGGAGACATTTGGAGCAGCACATTGAGGAGTTCATCACCACAAGGCATTAGAATTTGGGTCTTGTCAATACAGCTTGCCAGCAAAGCTGAGCAGGGAAATGTTGAAGGGAACTTCATTGGAATATGGATCTTTGATGTAAGGAGAAGTTGCTTTTGGGTGTGGAGAAGTTCATGTTGTTCTTTGTTGGTGGTGGAGGCAAAGAAGGCTCCTTAGATATCCATTGCCATGGGTGTTGTACAGCGGGCCAATCATGGTGAAATGCACCGTAGCTGTTGTGTGGAACTGAGTGATCTCTAGCTGTATTGCATGACTTTCAGATTGCTCCAAACTGCATCACAGACCAAGAACACTCAGCTCCACCAACAACAATGTTTGCTGCACAAATTGCCTAATTAATTGGTGGTTGTCGTCATCTTGCCATCAGTGGGTGTTGTTGTTTGATTTTTGCTAAGTAGAGAGTCCCCTAACAAAAAAATACGTGTAAAGTCAATAACTGTAATACACCATGTAATAGAAAGGTAAGGGGAGTAAATACTTCTTAAGTACAATACCATACAATACCTAAGTACTTACTAAGTTAGTATGCATGCATCGATCACCTGCATGCACTCGCGCATGCATCATGTAGGCTCATGTAGGCAAGGTAGGTATGGTATTGTACCATAATACCACCTACCACGATACTCTGTTTTAAAAGGTTTTTAATTTATTTTAAATGTTCAACGGTCAAAAATCGTCTTCACAATTTCTATCCCGCTCTTTCTATAGTAGTATAATATTATTACCTAAGTACTTATGTACCTAGGTAGGTACAGTATGGTAGTACTACTACATATTAGTAGTATTATGAGAGTATTATGTTGTGCGTGGCCTTGCTTTCTTTTTTGAGTATCTTACAATATTGTTCGTATGTAGTACATAGTACTATACATTCTTCTTAGATATAGATACCATACTATCTACTTACTAGTAGGTAGTACATAGTACTCTATCTTACCTTGCATGCATCATGCATGCCTCTATCTCAATAGATCTCAATTAATTGCTATTCTGTTATCTCATTGCTTTTCTAAAAAAAAACTTTACCATCATTTTTCTCTCTTTACCTTACATAGTATGGTAGTAGCCACAATACATTATTATTTTTTTATGACGGACAACATCAAATATTTACTTACTATGTTATTAAAATTAGACATGTAAGTATGGTGATGGAGAGCAAGACACCATTGCAAAGTGATTTGCAATGGTGTCAACATTCATTATTGTGATTGTAAGTATGGTAGTTCAACATGGCGTACCAGTGAAATTGTTCCCAATTCAAAACAATAAAAAATGGCCACGAAGTTAGTTCTGGCTATTCATTTCATCCAGAGATGGGAGCAGCATGAAACTAAGTAGATACAGTCAAAGCATTGATTTCCCCTAAGTGGCAAGACACAACTCGAACGTTCAAGGGTCTCCAAACCTTTGAAAAAGCCAATAATGACATCCTTTAAAAGAAGTGTTCGTTTCAAATGTCGCCGCTCTTGTCGGTACTGCCCCTCACTCCACCACAGCCGCCTGCCCACCGCAATCGTCATGGTATCATTGGCCATAATATCTTTGATATCCTTGTCATCTTTGGTCACTCAGGCCACCGACACAGCCAACTTAGCGGATAATGCTGGCCTTACGTTGGCACAGAAATTTGCTGCCAACTCGAAACCAGATCAGTCAACTCAGCTGAATTCATCTAATTCAAGGATGAATAAATATTCAAGGCGAATGCAAAATGACGAGCAAATGATCAAGGTGCAGGGGCAGATGGAGACCATCACTGGCGGAGTCAGTGATGTCCGAGATGGGGGTGGCATGGAACAAATTTTAGGCAGTATTGAAAGCTCAGAAAAAGTGGTTGCAAATGAAGGCAGCAGGGAGAACAGTCCATACAGCAACACAAATGTAAAAAATGACCTACAAAACGGCCGAAAGAATGGAAGAGCTGGAAATAGAAAGAGTAATAATCGAAACAGAAATTCTAATCATGCCCGAAGCAACAACAACAGCGTGAACGACGAAAACGATGTGGATGGAAGGGCAAGTGGGAATAGAAGGAATAACAATCAGAGAACTCGCAACAATAACGACAAAAAAAGAAATAGGGACCAGCAAATTAATGACATTGGAGCAAACAACAGAAAAAATAACAGAAACAATAACAATGTCAAACGAAACCGTGCGAATGGCGAGAATGGAGGAGCTCGGGAAGACACAAATAATAACAAGAGAACTCGTGGCAGCAACAATGAAGTGTGGAACAATGTAGGAAAGCGGAATAGGAATGAAACAGAATCCGAAACTGCCGACGTAGAGTCTTTGCACGACAACTGGGGGGGCAGCAACTACGGCAGCAAATCAGGCAAAGCTGCAACATACCCTCCCTCGTTTTCACCTACATCCTCACCAACTTGGAGTCCCACGCAAACCCCTACACTCTCTCCCATGGAAACCGCACAGCCGACATATCCTCCCACTATCCCGCCTCCATTGGCGGTAGATGATTACTACATCACCATAATAAACCAAGCCATTTCCATCCCAGTTTTGATTAATGACATCGCAGGAGATGAAAGTGTTGAACCGTTGTATGTTTGGAGGATTGATCCGAGTCTTCCTCTTACCGATGGGACTGATCGAATGCTGAAGCAAAACGAAAATCCTGATGTTGTTAATGCTGTTGATGGTGCAGAAGGGACACGACAATTGCGAGATGCTCTGAATGGAGACTGTGAAGTTAGCGCGGACAGAGAAAGTGTGATTTACACGCCCAATCTAAACTTTGATGGTATTGACAGGTGCGAAATATGCCGTAGTTAGCATTGTTTGAGTTTGTTCATTCATATATGACCTGATTTTTACTTGGGAATCTAATCAATCCGTAATGCACTTCCAATCATTTCCACCTCAGCTGCGACTATTTGGTGTGTGATCAGCGCGGACCACCCTTTTGTGATACCGGCACAATCTTCATCAGCGTAGTCACGCCGATGCCTACATCGAGCCCTACGACAAGCAGTCCAAGTAAGAGTCCTACAAAGACTCCCACACGTAAACCTACAAGGAGCCCCACCAAAAATCCAACACCAACCCCTACCTTGAGACCGAGTTATGCGCCGTCGGAGAGTCCGAGTGCATGCATGGAGTTGGAGGGAGATGGGTTTGAGAGTGGAGTGTTTCCTTTGTATCCTTGGTCAACGGTACGCGAATGATATTGATTTGGGTTGCATGAAGCTTGCTTTTTGATTGACAACCTTTTGACTCTAACATTTGGTTGTGTTATTCGGCAACATTTTTAAAGTCTGGAGATGGAGTCTGGGAAATCAACGAAGACGAAGCCTACAAAGGGACCTACAGCATTAAATCACCTGTTCTGTCTCAAAGTTCGAACCGTCTCGTCTCCAATTCAACTTTCAGCACTTGTGGCACCTACCCAGGAGGTAATTTACGCTTCTTTGTCATCGCCAGTGTCTTCCCTCCACATGACACATTCAATCTCTATGTGGACGGAGTCAGCGCCGGTCAGTTTTTAGATGTTCAGCAATGGACGGAAATCGGTCTTGATCTTCCCCCGGGAGAACATCGTATTGATTTCAGTTACATTTACAATGTCTTCGGTCAAAACGAATTGCCACCTCCACATCCAACGAGAAAAGGCGCCGTGTGGCTCGACAATGTCGAAGTGACCGTTGAAGGAGAATATCCTTCTTCCATGCCATCTTCGGCGCCGACACTGTTTTGCCCCGAGTACCCGCCTGATATTTACCGAACATGCATGCTTGGAGATGACGGGCAGGTCACAAGATACGTTGAACCGGCCGTCGGACCCGATGAAGAGCTCGTCATTGCGCCTATGCATATTTCGCTTCTTTTGGAGGAAGCAGTTCCCACAACGTGTGATGACATGATTGATTTGGAAGAGGTGACTTTAAAATTTCTGCGCGACAACATGTAAGTTAAATATGTCCCGCGGCTTTGGCACGATGATCATGAAGCAAAATTTGTAATAACTCTTTTTCTTGGTTTACAATCACTTTAGCGGCAGCAATGACACCTTCACGCCACGATGTGTGTGGAATGTTGAGAGCGCATCGAGCACTGAGGACATTGCAAATGAAGATGGAGAATTCGTGGAGACGACGGCAGCTCTGGTGAATATTACATTTGTGTTCAAGAAGGATTATATTGAAGAGATTGAAGCCGAAGACGACGAAAATAGTAGTCGGCTCTTGAGAGGCTCGTACAATGACGAAGACGAGGATGAAGATTACGATGATGATGATTTACTCGAGGCATACTTGGATGAAATGGAAGATGGGCTGCATGGAGGTGACGCAACAGAGTTATTCCCTTTTTCTACTGTCGACCGTATTGAGCTGAGAAGGAGAATTCAATCTCAAAAAACGAAATGCACCGCACAACTCAAAGGAATTTGCTGCAGTGTTGAGGTAAGATGCACGAATCTAACTTTGGTGTACACTCATTGTAAAGTATCTTTCCAACTCCGTCATTTTTTCATCGTTTTTGTTCGTAGGGCGTTCAAAATAGTCAATGCAAATCGAAGACATGCAAGAATAGCAAATGCAAATGCAAAAAAAAGTGTCCCAACCCCAAGACAGGACGTCAAAACCTAGTCGACCTACGTGGTATTCGTCATCTGACGAACTTGACCATCGCTGAAGACCTATTTGGAAAGAATTACTCGGACGTCGTCCGGAATTACACAGTCTACCCAGTCGAAGACAGTAGTGCCATAGTTAACGCCACTAGCACTGAAGATGTGGCTGTTTGCAATGCCGCTAGAATTGGTAGCGAAGTGGATGATACGTCCTTTTCGTGCGAGCAGTACGCAGAAAATGATTGTTCCAACAACGAAGATCTGGAGTCCAATGACACTGGTACAATCTGTTTTTTGGCAAGTCCTTCCATGGCACCTTCGATGGGTGCCACGACAAAGCCGCCAACTTTTCCTCACAAGCTGACTCCCGCTCTTTACGTCTTTTCAACGAAGCCAACTCAACAGCGGCTCACACTATCTCCTACACTGTCACCTACGGTGTCACCAACGTGGTCACCCTCGGTATCACCCACGGTATCACCCTCATTATCACCCAATTTGATTAATTTTCCCACTAATTCACCAAACTCTTATGTTCCTACTTTTTTCCCAACATATTCCGAGTTTTACTTCTTCACATATGAAGCACAGGGAGGCAACTCAATGTATTACTGGGGAGACTCAAAAAGCTTTGGAGAAACTGGCGGATCCATTGCACTTCCTGTAATTGCACCTGAACAAGTCGTGGATGTCTCCACAAGTTGAGGATATTCCATCATCCTCCTCCCCAATGGAACGGCGCAATCTGCGGGGTATCCGGATTCAGAAGAATATTATGGACAGTTTGGCTTAGGAAATTTGATGTTGGATGTTGTCATGCCTTTTCAAACATTAGATTATGTTGCTTCATACAATGATGGTGGACTTTGTGCCATAGGGGAATCACCATCTTTTCAAAAAGTGTTTGCTGGAGAGTTTCATTCCTTGTT
>JALLOT010004077.1:0-10625 GCA_036939595.1 Thalassiosira livingstoniorum | reverse complement strand
AGAGAGAGAGAGAGAGAGAGAGAGAGAGAGAGAGAGAGAGAGAGAGAGAGAGAGGGAGAGAGAGTGAGAGAGAGAGTGAGGGAGAGTGAGGGAGAGTAAGGGAGTGAGGGAGAGAGAGATCAAGAGAGTGAGAGAGTGAGAGAGTTATAGATCAAGATATCAAGATAGTGAGAGAGCAAGAAAGTGAGAGAGTAAATGAATGAGTGGATACATGGATTTTTCTGATGTTCAAAAAAATTAATGTTTGAATAATATCTGCTTCTGGTCTGCATTCCATTGTTCCTTCTACTAGAAGAATCTGAGTTTTGGCATACAAACTAAATATTCACAATCAGTTTCACACCAAAAAAATCTTTGTATATCTTTAAATTTTCTACAACATTTTTTATTTTATTCTTTCTGGATCAAAAATAATTTTGCTTTACTCACTATAATAGTAGAATTCAACAACTTTTTTCATCTCTTTTGTTTTGCACCCCCCACCACCTAAAACATGACACACATGCTCCTCAACTTCCTATCTAAAATATTAAAAAAATTGTTACAACCTTGTTTAGAACCTTAGATAACTAAATTGGTCACTAAAACATTTGCTTTTTCGAAAGGAGAGGGATATATGGGGCTTGGCTACTTGGGATGGGTGGGGGGTCCCTAAAATCTAAAATCACCAGTCTACCTCCCCCCAACCCCCAACAGATTTGGACTCTGAAACCCTCCTACCATATTATTTTTTCAACAGCACTTGTTGAAAATTGTTGATCAAGTGAAGTATCTGCACTGTCTACTGCAATTTCTACAGCAAAATATGTTGAAGTTGGACTGGCAGCTGTTACATGATGTTGCATACAAATACAATGAGTTTTGGATTCGAAACCTTAGGAAACCTTAGATGATGATTCTTTACATGGCGCCAGTCACTGGTCACTGGTCAGGAGCGAGTACAATAGAGATAAAAATATTTTTAACCATAAGATGTTCAGGTAAGTAGAATACTACGAGTACTTACTAATAATATCATTTTGGACATTTCCTTCCCTGAGCTCTCTCGTTATAAGTACCGTTATTAACTTTATTTAGATCACCTCGGTGATTAAACCACTCTAATATATTTTTCAGCAAAATTGATTTTTTTAAGCGAACTTAACCTCGCTAAAACATATTAACCTGTAAAATGGATAGATTTAAGTGGAACAATTATTTGGAGAATTTTTTGGCGAAAATAAGAGAGGAAATTTGTATGGTTCCATACATCATTTTTTACGGTATTTGGGTGTTGGATGATGTCATTCACTTAGTACAATACTAACTCACAGTCACTCACCCATTAATTCCCCATTTTTTACGATCAGAAGATCAATGTCATGTTGCCAATCAAACTCTCGTTGGTAACAACTTTTGCCAGCATTTCTGTGCTGCTATCAAATCTGCCTCAAGGTCTCGCATTCCAGTGCCTTCCTTCTGCCGCAACTCACCGAAACCACCGCAATCAAATTCCTTCCGGTCACTCTTTATCGGCATCTCGAGTTGTCGGTAATGATGATTTCAACGAGACCCGTGATATTCCAGTGCAAGATGGACTCGTCTCCGTCTCTATTGTAGGAGATCGCCGTAGCTTTGCGAAGCAAGCGTTGACGGGAGGGATGGCCATGGGATTGCTTGGCGTGAAGCCAGTGCATGCTCTTGTGAGGATATTTATTGCAACAATTTTTTAAACACCTCTTTCCTTTTTCGAGGGAACAGCGAAAACTTTTCATTATGCTTGCTCATCTTTTCTTAATTTCCTCACTCTTTGTTTCTTTCATTTTTCTCGTTGTCGGGGTGTATGTGAAACAATTGCACTATCATGAAAAATATGACTATGTTCAAAATTGACTCGTCATTCTTTTCCATTGATATTCGTGATATAAAAAACAACGATCAACAAAAAATAATACCATCAGGTTGAAGGCAACCCACCACCATCAAAAACCACCAAAAAATCTCTCCCGGAGGAGTATCGTCAAGGTACTGCCGCCCTAGCTGACACAGAGGAGGCTGCTGTGATTCCGAGGGAAGCTTACAAAAAGCTTCCATCTGGGGTAATCTATGCTGACATTAATGCTGGAAATGGAGAGGAGGTCAAAGAGGGATCACGTGTCAATATGCAATGGGTACTTCGACGCAGTAATGGATACTTTGTAGATTCTTCAGCTGTGTCAGATTCTGTCTTCATTTTTACCGTTGGTAGTCCTAATGGTGCAATTGAGGGCTTGGACGAAGGAGTAAGGGGAATGAAATCTGGTGGGACAAGAAGAATCTTGATTCCACCAAGGTTAGCGTATGTTACTGGTATTGACGATGGAAAGCCTGGACCTATCCCAGGTAAGACACAAAGCAATTATTCTTTTTTTACTCATTTCTTCGCTAAGATGTGTTTTTTCCTACCATAAACAAGCTGGATTTGGACCGAGGCAGCAGATGAGGAGGGTAATGGAAGTTAGAAAGGATGTTCCAGGAGAGTACATTTTTCTAGAGGTCAAAGTAACAAGGGTGCGCTAAAATCAGGTGTTTTTTTTTCAACAAATAGATCGCAATTCTTAATAAAACCAAATGCAATCTCTAACAGCTTAGAGTACAAGATATTACACAACTCTTGAATGCACTTTAATCCAATCTAGCTAGGTACATACGCATGATAAATCAATTGAAAAAGTTACCCATAAATCAAACCCAAAAAACATAGCCCAACCAAACGATAAAAATCTTCTTGAAAAATTCCCTTGCCTGTTACCGCCTTGACCCAGACCACTCAGAGCTTGGCCCAAATCCTGTAACTGCTTCGTTGTTGTTTGGAGAAGTCCAAGTAGGTGATGCTTGGGAACTTGAGTGACGAGTGATGATTTCAACCAAGAGATCAGGTTCTGACTTTAGGTCCTGAACCAAATAGTCACTCAGTTCGAATCAGACGTTCACAAAGAGATTGAAAAAAGATTGTTGCACAAAGAACTTACCGAAAGTCCAGTGATCACTGAAGGATCATTAAGGTTCTTCAGAATAAATTCCAATGCAATATCTTTCAATCCAAGAGCATTGTGCCTGTTGATTGAAAAGTAGCCATTTATTTGAAAAAGTTTGTAACATGAGACGTTCCTTAAGGTTGTTGCGTTTGGTTGTTGAGAGGAATACCAAAGAAAGATCTTCTCACCTGTGGCTTGCAATCAAAATTCCAATCACATTCTCAACTGTAATTTCTTTCCGAATATGGTCCTCGCATAATGCTTTCAACCTATCCAACATGAATTGTTCGCTTGCAATCAGAAGGGGAATACTAATGTCGAGTGACAATTCGCACACAGTGTCGGTATACAAATATTCCAACACTTTGAGAAATACTGGATGTGAAACATCCTGCAACTCAATAGGCTGGCTGCCATTTCCATCTTCATCATCAGCGCGGTTTTGAATACTCTCCCTCATACCTCCACTAAACAACATCACATCAAAGTATTCACTCCTCACAGCCAACAAGGCGCGGTTTGCAAAAACCTCTTGTCCCTCTACCAGGAAGGTCACATCGGACATATCTTCCCGAATCATCAACCGCCGCAAGTCGCTCACCAAAGCCGATGGAGGAATGCTTACTGGTTTGAGACGAAATTTGTAAAAGTCGTTCAATACTGTCACTCCGTTGTAACCACCAAATATGTAAAGACTGTTTTCATAAACTTGAGCCACGAGAGAGGATCGACCACTAGGACAGTCCCCGTTTGTGCAGTCTACCTCAGACCAATGGTTAGTTTCAAAATCATAAGCGAACATGTCTGCAAGCCGTTCAGATCCGGAGTACCCTCCATACGTATACAGCTTGTTACCGTGGATACAACATGAGTGGAAGTATCGTGGGCTTGGAGGTGTACCTTTGCATGGCAATTCACTCCATGTGTATGTGCTCAAATCACAGGCGAAAAAGTCAGCTTTGCGCTCCACTCCGTCATAACCCCCATGAATGTAGACATAAGTATCATCCTTTGCCCATGCAGGGCAAGACCGAACAGATGGCAGCTGCCCGCTTGCCTGAATGGTTTTCCAAGTATTGGTTTGAAGATCAAACTCAAACATATCATTCAGCCATCTGGATCCATCAAAGCCACCAAATAACACAAATTTGTTGTTGTGTACAACTGATACGTATCCAAAACGGCGGCTTGGGCCTGGGCCATGGCCTGCAAGGCGCCCGAGGGCAGAGTTGGACTCATCAGTTGATGAATCAGATGATTCTTGGATGCATGTCCATCTCTGAGTGTCAATGTCAAACATCCAAAGGTCGTTCAGCCAAGAATTTCCTAGGGCGCGAAAGAAAAAGCAACGTGAGTTCAAGAAGAAAAGGTGCCTAAGTTAAGCAAATCTTCCTTAATCAAAGCATACCATTGTATCCACCAAATAAATATACCCTGCTAGAATCTCCAATTACAACCCCGTTGTTCTCCCTGCAACCTGGTTTTTCGTCGCTTAGTACCTTAACTTCTTCCCACGAATTTGCATCAAAGGAAAATGAATAGAAATCATCAAGTCGACCAGTCCCCCCTCCGTAGCCCTGATTGAGTTTTGGTGAAAGTGATGTGCGAGAATTGTATATTTGTCAGAAAAAAGTTGAAGGAAACGTAACACGTGCCATTACATTCCACAAAGAACCATTGAGAGGGCAAGATTAAAACACCTCAGATGATTTTACCGAGCAGCAACATCGCCTTCCTGAATGAGGAATTAATCAATGCCACAATTGTCTCAAAACAAAGATTAGATCTCCTTCCGGAAAAAGACTTACACCAAACATGTACAATCTCCCCTTAACAACAACGCTCGCCGCCCCGCTCCTAGGAGGAGGCACTGCTGTTCCAGGGGGTGTTGCCACTCTCGTCCACGTCAAATGTTGTTTATCTAGCATATTACTCATCAGCATGCTTCTGTTAGGACTGCCATTGCCACCACCGCCTGTGAGGCTGCTCAACGCATTTGCAGCAGCGCCGCCTCTGGCACCACCATTGCCGCCCATTGTGAAAGCGCCTTCAACTCCTCCGCCTACGCCTCCTAAGCCCATTCCAACGCCTAATCCTCCGAGGCCTCCTAGTCCTCCACCAGCATGTGCTGGGTGTTGGGGTTGTCGATCGCCCATGGTGGGGGAAGGTCAAGTTGCTGGTTTCGATGTTGTGGGTTGTGGGGAATTCGGGATTCTGAACTTTTAACGGCTGCGTGCCGGATGCCGGGACTCCAGTCGCTTGCCTTTAAAGGAAATATTTATTATTTTTTAGCGATTAGATTACATTTTGAAACAAAAAAAAACATGGTAGTACCATACCGTACCACAACATCAAAATGCCATACTGTGAATTACCTACGTACTTATTACAAAGCAGGTTATATTTGGAGGTGATTTGCTTCTGTTTTGAAATTTGGATAGTACAAGATATGTAGGAACATGTAGAAATCTTGAATTCAGATTAGCCGGCCTAGCCATTCAAGTTGCTGGTTGTGAAAAAAAAACAGTGTGTTCATCTCTACTCGTCAAATTTCACTTTCAAATTCAAATTCAAGGATTTTAATGTTCTCCTAAATTGCTAGTTCCTATGTATAGCTTTGAAATATTCCAAGCTGAGAACAGATGCAAATTGCCTGAAAAACGCCGGCAAAACACAAAAAATCATTGATTGCTATTCCGGAGGATTGGTAAATCAAACTTTTCCATGGGATTGATTTTGAGAAACTTGTGTAAAATTGTTTTTCACAGAAAGCATTGCCAATTGAATTAATTAATTTTTAAAATTCTATACTACTAGTGAGTATTATTCAATGGATGCATTGCTCCTTTTTGTGGCTCTTTTTCATAAATTCTTGATGAAAGTAATGTTGGAAATAATAATAATACCATTTTTTTTTTTTTTTTTTAGCAAATNNNTCTTTCTCCACATTTCCTGCCTATCGAGCAGTTTAAAGGCATTTGTGGTGACAAAATTGTAAAAGTTTCTGGTTTATGACCTCATGAATGGATTCTGATTGTCATCCTGATAATGTTTTAGTGGTACAACAATGTGCTGGAGTTACATTGCACCTTAAGGAGCAAGAAGATGATGGGCCAACCAATGGGATGAAAATGATAATGTTTATACACATAATTGGTATGTGTGATTTTTGCATATTAAATGAAAGGACAAAATGATGATAATAATAATACAAAATATTTTCAATCAAATATTGTGGTAATAATATGGAGTAAAAGTCAAACTGATCTTTCATCTTTCAAGCAGTAGATACTAGATATTGTTTACTTCAACTTGATCCTTGCTAGAATTGGTAGAAAACTGTGAGTGAAGCAGTAATTTTATCCTGGTCAAGTGACAATATTGGTAATGATACAATAAACTACATAACAACTCACCTTGTCAGTAATAATAATAGCTATTAAACAATTCACTGTTCAGCATTTGGCACTTGTAACATGTGACAATGACAAAACGGCATTGACATTGGTGCTAAGTCAGCGTACCTCATTAGATCATAAGTAAGATCAAATTGATCTGCGGTGTTGATATCAGTTGTAATCTTAAATTTCTTTTTTGGTAACTGCATTGCAGTAAATAATATGACATCATTTAGTATCAGATATTGTTTGTGCTTTTGTGTGTTTTCAATCAATTGAAAACTGATTATTTACATAGGTTGCAGAGAGGTCCAGGCATTAGCTTTTATTTGAGCAATTTAAATATTATTTTAATTGATGAATATGTAGTTTTTTATTCTGTATCATATCAAGAATTGATTTTGGATTGTAATGGAATAATATATATAAATATTTCAAATCTTATTGCTCTTTAATTAAGCCAAATAAGAAATTCAATCAGCGGGGAAAATGATTTACTTTTTGAGTCAAGGAAAAATGATTGACTGTGTTTAGAGGCATAATTGATTGAGTTTTCCAATCTTCACATTAATAAGCTCAGTATTTTTTCAATGTCAAAGAAGGGGAAAATATACACTGTTGAGAAGTCATGTGTATCTACTAGAACTCTGTACATATCTACCTACCTACCTAAGTATGTTTCTATCTAAAATAATAATAATGAACCTTGTACTATGTTTAGGTACTCCTATTCAAAATAAGGTAGGTAGGTACCAAGATAATTTAGCATGAGTAAGCATATGTGCATGTACCAACATTTTAGAAGATAATGTTCACTGTAAATAGACATTTTCAAGACAAGCCAGAAATGCACCAGCACTGACAAATTTTATGGTAATTACAGTAGTAGTATCTACCATACCCTAGAGAGTACTGTTTTTGCCTGATTTTCTACCTGTTTTTTCAATCTTGTATTTTTCTGCATGTTTTCTCATCTGGGTATTTTTTCTGCCTTTTCTCATCTAATAGAAAAAGGCTGAAGGAAAATCACTGGATTGCAAAAAAATTTTGCAATATTGAACTAAAAAGATATTTGAGCATAAGTATCCTACAATTTTAAAATCATATTGATTCAATATATTTAGCAATACTAATAAAACAGAAATTTTAAAGTACATTTAGTTGGTCCGTTTGGGCGTGTCTACGTGGGATGACTCTCCTAAATTGCACTGCTATATTTAGCAATAATATATATATAATATATATATATATTTCAGTAAAAACTCACCAAATCATCAAGCTTCAGTAAAATCACTGGATTTCAAAAAGCTTCTCAATATTGAAATAAAAAGAAATTTCAATTTTAAGAAACATATTGATTCAATATTTAGCAATCATATATTTTTAGTTATTCAACAACAACAAAATCCAAATTACCAAGCTCCTGGCACCAGAATATCTTGTCTCCAGATAAATTGGCACAGGGATGATTAGCGTAATCTTGTTTCTCTTGTTGTGATTAGACTACATATTGGTGGTGGAACAAAGATGACAATTCAACATTCTATGTGCCACCAACAGATCTGTTGATGTATGTTTTTGCTATGATTTTGTATATTTTGGGGGATTTTTTTGAGGAGTTACCACTTAAACTTTTCCAGCAAAATTTTGTGGTCCCACATTAGATTCACAATTAGCACAATAACAGCAGCTAAGTATGAGCAACCCTCTCCAGATCATTTGAATCATACAGAAAGATAATTTGTACTTTTTGGCAAGGGTAACCATGAATTTAGCCTGATGCATGCATAAATATGTTTGTTTCAATGATCTCAAAAGTTCCTATTACAAAATATAATGCCTACCTTATACTTTTGTAGCTCATGAAATGATGTTTTATTAGTACATAAACAGTTTTTCAGAGCAATTTAGTAGTTGATAGTTTGAAATTGATGGCATTAGATCTAAATTGCTTATTGGAAGGGAGCTTACATAAAAATCAACCTCTGTTTGATATCTCTAGAAGTAGAATGAACAATATATTGTTTACTGTGATCCTGTGGATAGTCAAAGAGATTTTTGATGTTGAGATGTGCTGAAAGTTGTTGTGTAGTAGATGTTGTATTCAAGTTCATCATCAGTAGATTGTGTTGTTCCATGTTATTGTTGTAACCAGTTTTTTATATATGTTGATTTATTTGAAGCAAATTCCTTATTGGGTATCTACTCTGTGAATTGTTGTGATGAAAGTGCTATTTTTTGGCACATTTCCTGCACATTGTCAATGTTCAAAAATTGAATCAGAACATGTTGAGTTGCCACCATGAATTTATCATCTCTCAGTAATAAAAAGGTGTTGGTAAAAAGTTCTTTCACTGGTTATTACTCCAAACTCTAAAATGTTCAATTTTCTTGAAAATATTGTCAGTTGACTTGGATTTAAACAATGTGATATCTTAATCATTGGTTTATATTTTGAGACAGAACGAATAGGATGCCAAATATTTTGTGTTAAAAGACAATCCAAAAGCCAAGGCAGGGGTAAATATACTGAATTGGGTGATGCCAATAGGAACATGCTATCTTTATGATTTGATTGTTTCAACAACTCAATCATGTTGAACTGAATCAAAACTGACTCAGAAAACAAAAAGGACCTGAAATGTAGGGCAAATGATTGTATGGGCACTTTTAAAATTTTTGTTACTTGGTAGAATGTCTGTTCTTAAAAATATACAACTTGATATGAAATTTCAATTTTTGCATAGTTAATAAAAAAGGTTGGCGCTTGGACACTTTGAATTTATCCACAGATAGAATCTAGCACCCAATGGCATCTCCACATTTGTATGAGCATGTTTTTCAATACCCTCCTTGTATAGATAATTTTCACATGCACAAATTATACAAGTAATTTTTGTGGAAGGGTGTCTTTTTCTGCTTGAGATCCAATTCAGTCCCCTTGAACTTTCCCTCAAAAGTTACTGGTACATACCTGTGAGAATACTAGTAGCTAAATATTTCTATTTCTAATGATTATTTTTGACCAAACACTGTTTTGTGCGCAAGTTTTGCATTTGAAATGCTGGTCATTTATAATACTTTAAATAAAAGAGCTAAATTAATTCACAATTTACTAAAGCAACCATGAGAAAGATGGATTATAAGAATACCTTGGCACAAACAGTCCATAGAAGGCAATTATCCCTTCCATCCTAACTTTCAAGTGAGTTTTTTGTCCTTTAGATTGCCATCACATGTACCACACAAATAATATATGGGGATTCATCAGAGAACTTCCACAGTAGTTTCTTCAAGGGTACAAAAATTACCACTACCATTGGTCTCCCGTCTTTCATATCAAGCCCTTATCCTAAATAGATTGACTATTACTGACACTGACATCTGGATGGGAAAGAGATTCGTTTGTTGATTTTCTGTCCATTGTTGTATGTAAGTTTTTCTTATTTCTATTTAGATGTTGGTTACCACCACCAAAGTCCCATTATCCACCATACAAAACATTTGCTCAGCAAAGACAAAATCCAACAAAAATACACAAAAAACTAGAACTTTCATTTTAAATTCAAAATATTTATACAGCAAAATGGAATGGATGATTCAAAAGATCATCTTTTGCATCAAAAGATCATTTTTTGCTTTCAAAAAATAATTAATACATTATTCACAAAACCTTAGAGCAAAGTTTAACTTCAAACCACTGAAAAGTTCATTAAAACAAAAGTATCAAATAATCAACATAGCTATGAAAAATTGGCATTGTTTGAAGTAGATTGCAAATGAATTTCAAAATAAAGGAAGTTCACTATCTTCTTAACCTTTGTTCTTAGTATGTTGCTGCACTGCTAAGATTGACCTTTGAAAAAAATACATGACACACTGAAAAAACACTTGACCTGCCTGCCTGAATCAGTCAAGGATTTGCAGCTCTTTTTTGGGAAGCTTGTTAAGCCTCCATTATCCCATTTGTTATCCCTCTTGTCTTTTATGTAATTTGCTGAATTGGTCTCTGTGTAGAACAAGCTTCAGCACACCTCTTAAGAAGAATCTATTCCAAGAGCCATACTCCAGATTAGGTCCCTGCTTAACCTTGCTTTTTGTGTGTGGATAATGCACTAAGAATAAAGGTTAACAAGATAGTGAAATTTCTTTATTTTAATATTCATTTTCAATCTACTTTAAAATTATATTTTTGCTTTCAAAAAATATTTAATACATTATTAACAAAACC
>JALLOT010004075.1:0-17086 GCA_036939595.1 Thalassiosira livingstoniorum | reverse complement strand
AGCGATCAATCTGGTCAGGACTTCCACAAGTTTTGGTTTTTTCGCGATTAAAAAAACGATCAATAATTTATTAAATCATACCATTTATACCGATTTCGAGTTTTATCATTTTTGCGATGTCTTTTATATCCTTCCTTTTCTTCCTCTTTGCATATGCAGCAGCCACAGGCTGTAGTCCAACACACTCATGTGATGCCATGCCTTTTGTATGATAAAAAGGGTATGGCAGCATATCTGGATGGACTTGGAATGCAACTTGGTGGAGCTTGGGGTTACTTGTGTATCATACACTTGCACTTCATCATCACCCCAGCTCACCAATTTCTTATCCAAATCTAAATTGTATTCTTCTCCTTCACCTGAAATGTCCTTCTTATAATTAAATGGAACATTCATTAGCAGGGCTCTAAACTTCTTAAACTGATGGCCCCGCAAAGGTTTAGTTAAAATGTCCACATACATTTTGTCTGCAGGACAATAAACTACACGAACATCTCTGTTGTCATTTTTATCTGTGATAAAAAATACTTCACATTTATGTGCTTCAATTGTTTGGAACTCACTAGCTTTCTGTTTACCTCCATTGACATTGCACTTTGGTTGTCCTAGTTGACCACGTTGACTTCTATTTTATACCCCTGTGCTTCCACAAAATACTTCATGTGAAGCATGTCAGGCATCCCATTATCAGAACTTACCAACTTGGTTTTGGTGCTGCTTCTTGTATTCACTTTTTGCTTATGTGATGAGCTGACAACAGCTCCTTTTACTAATGATATTGCTGCTCCAGAATGTCCCTTGCAGTCCCAATGGGTTGCATGCAATCCATTCAATGTGCCAATGTATAATGTTCAGCGAGTCCACTGAGATTGTTAATTTTATGTATTGCATGTCTTTTATGTATTTCATCACCCACCACAGCTTGTTCCAGTCATCCACATCTGGTGCTTTGACCCAAATTGTTAGAAATGCAATAGCTGCTTGAAGATCTCTCCAAGGTCTTCTACTAACGAACAAAAGTTTAGTCATAAAATGATGAAATAGATCCTTCTTCTTCTCATTCAATTTGGGACCATTGTCTCTGACTTTAAAAAGGTAGTCAGTGGCAGGAGTTGCAACTGAAGCTCCCAGTTTTTTGAAAAACTCCTCAAGTATCTCCTTCAGGTATTTGACCATCCCTACTTTCACTTCTCCATTGCTCATGTAGTTGAGCTCTGTTCCCAGGTATTCATGATTTTTTCCTCATTGGATTCTGACCTCTTTTCTGTACTTTTCTTTTAGCATTTCTCCAAATTTTGTCACCTCTCTACTGTGCACATGAGACACCTTCAAATCATCAACATGTCACACAACGGTCATCTGCTTTTTGTTGATGATTTTATTGACCACACACAGGTTGTATTCATTTAGCTCATATCCCTCAGCAAGAAGGTCACCCAAAAGCTTTTTGTAGAACAATAGCACTGCCTTAAGTTGGCCATGGAGTATAGCTTGCAGCCTCACGTATAAAACTGGTCTTCCTTTTTTGTAAGAAATGAAAAATTCATAATGCTCTGGTTATGCCTCCACCATCAACAATGCAAGCTTGACATCTAGTTTCATGATAATGTAGTCCTCATTTTTTGCATGTAAGAAGGTGCCCAGAATATCCATAACATCCACATCACAACCTTCATGTGCATCAACTGCGCAGGTGAACATCACCACATTTGTGGCCATGGTGGGAGCCATAGCCTCCTCTTTTTGAAAAATATTCTGCCGTTTTCTTCCATCTGCATATGCCCTTGCTTTCACTGTTTGATCTTGCTTATGTTTGATAAACATGAGCAGAGGCAGTGCATTCTTTTTCTGTTCTTATGTTAAAGATTCTGCAGCAATGGCTCAAAAGCATCATACTTTATCATTTTAAGAAACTCTTTTTCACATCATTTTCTCCCTCTATCCCAAATTTCCTCAGTCCTTCATGTAGCAAATTTTGGGTGAGCACTATTCTTAACAGAAAAATCTCAAAATCTAGATGCTCTTTGGCATACTGTGCCAGAATGGTGTGCTTGGCCAACTCCTCATCATCTATTTCCGCATGTAGGAACATGTGCAAGTAGTCCACTCTTGTGTTCTCCAATAGACCTCCTTGTCTTTCAGCTGGTGGTGACGCTCCTGTAGTGTCTTCATCTTTGTCCTTGTCTACTAAGGCATCCTCATCTGCTGTTCCTTTGTTTATGTTTTCTTCCTCTTCTTCTAACTTGATGTTTCTCAATTCTGCAAAGGGATTAAATACATTGTCTGCTTGAGACTCTGCATTCTCTCCTGGGTTTATTGGGTGGTTTGGAACTGGCTCATCCAGCTCGGCATTTTCTATAGCCGCCTTTTCATCAGGCTGATCCTCTGTCTCTTCAATCTCTGCCATGTTGTCATCCTCTGATGCCAATTCCACTTCTGGTATGTCTGCAATTACATCTGGAAATGGCTCAGTGGGTTGTTTTCTCTTTATCCTCTTGTCCGTATCATAATCTGTTTGGTGGTTGTCAGTGTCCCACTTGAATCTCTCATGCTGCCTGTTTAAAAAGTTCCATTGCTTCCCTGTTCTGCCCTCTTTGATTGCCAGTTCATCAAAACAATTGATCACACTGGCCGGCATAAGAAGCTCAGTAAACTGCTTACTCAACACTTTCCTACCAGTTGTCAGACATAGAAACTTGTTGCTACCCTGGAAGTTTGCAACTGGTCCAAGGTTAATACATGGTCTTGTCCTGGTCACCATGCTGTTTGTCGGTTCAGGCTTGTCATAAGCCTTGCAGTACACCTCAAATGGAGTTCTGCAATGCTTTTTGAAGTCCAATTTTTGCCAACCCACTATCTCTCTGGGACCACAATGTCTTGATACTCCAGACTTCACAGGGAATGTGTTCATCCACAAGGTAACAAAATGCACCAGTTCAATAATAGCCCTCTTTGGCTAATGGGCAAAAGGTAAGGTGTTAATAAAACCTCTACCTCTCTCCTTAGCTACTTTGATCCACCATTCTATTTCTTTGACATGCTCATTTTTAGCAGTTGTATCCATGACCACATTGTCTATTTTGTTTTTTAGTTTTTCAAATTCACAATCCATTAACACTGTTTGAACCACAAATGAGCCCCTACCGTACAGTTGCATCACTCTCTCAATTGCTTCTTTTAAGTCCTGCGTTCTCCTCACCAGGCAGTGCTGCACCGTCATAAATTGAATCTTCCTAGACATTGTCACCACAAATGCCAAACCATCCACAAACATCACATCAGCCACCAACAAAACAAACTTGTGAAGTTTCATGAAGTTCCTAGATATGGCAACGTAGTCAGTTTCAATACTTTCTGCAGGTTTCAAAGTCTTCACTCTTATGGACGCTAGGTTGGGACCAAAGATATTAGATGCATCAGTTATGGCTTTTGTAGCATCACAATTTTGAATCATGCTGTTGTTATGTACCATGTCCTTGAAGTCCAATTCAGAGGGATTTCCTACCATTCCATGTGCCCTTCTTGCCTCCCTGGCCTTCATGATTTCATTTTTAGTATATCCTTTGTAGTTATTTGCAATTGTATTCATGCAAGCAACTGCTTCACTCCCAGCTTCCCTCAAATCCAAATAGTGCAACCCAGATGGGCTCTGCACAAACTTTACTGAAGTTTTCCCATCTGGAGTGTACACAATGAAAGCTTTTTCTTTGTGGGTATCATACGTAAACCTAAACCCTTCTTTTCTAGTAGGGGGTGGTGTAGGGCCTAAAATAAGCTAGATTTGAAAAAAGAATATTGCAATCGTCCTTCCTTCTCACCTCCCTAAGCTTCCAGCTGGTTTTTTTGAGCTTCAAATTGAGTCTCGACAATGGCCGTTCTGTTCCAAGGGAAAACCATGTATTTTGCATCCACTAATGCTAAGCAACTAGTGGACAAACCCACATAATTTGAGTTCCCTTAACAAACTACATGGTGTCTAGTTTGTAGTTGCCGCGTCAGAATTGAGCAATCTGACGCAGCAGCCTTACATTAGTGGACGCAAAAATGGAGCCTGCTGGAATATTCACGCAGACAAAGCTAGCAAAATGGGATTTTGCTGTTTGGCCATTGGCAAAAACGGCAATGATACAGCCGTGACAGCTCCCTCTACCACCAAAAAGAGGCACGACAACAAAAAATACAACGGCAACAACCTTCAATATCCTCAGCTGTTATCGCGGCCTCAGCCAGCCACGCCGCCAACGCACAGGGGAGACGACAGCTGCGAGCGCCGGCCCAAACTCCAACACAGCTGGGGGCACAGCAACAAAAAGCAACTCCACCAACACCCCCACCTGACGCCATAAACCTCTGACGCCATCACGAAACTATGACTTTGAAGGCGATGGCTCCCCGCCGATGACACCAGCCGCGAACGGAAGCAGCCACGACCAGGACTGTCTCCAGCTTCAAGGATGGGGGGGGGGGGGCTGCGTTGGCGGTTTTATTGCCACTGTTGCCAATGCCGGTTGCCCCCCCCTCAACAAGCAACTACAAAAATGGACCATCGCCCCCCATCTCCTCAGCTTCCATTACTGGTGCCACGGTTAGCGCAAGAAAAAGGGAACAACCATGACCGACGGCCGCGATCCGTGAGCGCCATTCTCAAAATGCAGGATGCGGTCTCATCTCCGATGGCGACAGCGTTGTACACGCCCCTGTTGCTGGGAGCTGGGACACTCACATCAGATAAATGCATCTTTAAACTCACAACAATAAACCATTGGATGGCATGAAAAAAGTAAATCAATACAAGAACAAAAATTTTCAGTGGTAATGAGATCATGCACTCAAAAATGAGGACTCAACAATAAACCACTGTCTAATGAATTGATGCTTCATTTAATTTCATATGTTTCACCACAACAATCAGCAAAGATGGGAATATATAAAGATGGAATGTAAAATTGAATCTAAAAATAACTGAAAAAAAGTATTACTTCCTCACAAATTGTATGTTTTAAAACATGTATCAATTTTATGTCAAATGGAATCACTAAAATAGATTTAGAAAACAGCAATATTTGAAATGAAAATGCCAAAGTGCCATTGATCCTCATGTTGCATTCCGTGTCCAAGGGCATCTGTAGACAGCATAATTTGATCAATATTTTTTATTCAAAGCATTACCTTTTTTAGCTTTGATACACAATACAATTAATCAACGTAAAACCATTTTTCATTGAAGCTTGATTGCCATTTATATTTTTAAACATATAGTATGTCTGGTATTTTGTTTGTAACTTAATTGCTATTATTGAACTTGCCAGTGTACATCACAATTTGAGCTTGATTCAGAGTTTAAATTGTAGGTTCAATAAAGATGTCATTAAATGTTGAGTGTCATCTTGTTTGTATGTTAATTTTTCAATTTTGTGGTATGTCTGACATTTCAATTGTAACTCAGTTAATTCGAATTACAATTTAAACTAATTCTCTATTTTGGGATGAAAAAAACAATAATTTCAGTTTCAAGCTGTAGATTGCATGTTAGAAGTAGCAAATTGCAACATAGATATAACTTGTAAACTGTCTCAAAAAATTGCTGTAAATAGGTGCATTGCTTGTACCATTTTTATCATTGCTTGTACATTCATCACAATTTGAATACTCAAATATTAATCAATTTAGATAATATTCAAATGATGCTGATGAAATTGAGGGTGCTGAAAAAATTACTTTGAGCATAGTTAAGAGAGTGCTTCAAAATGGGGTGCTTGCTCAAAAACCATAGAATTGAAATGTGATCCACTTAAATGTAAATAGAAAACTGTAACCTATCAGCTATGTTCTTGTTCTTGATAATACACAATTTAGAACATCACAATACTTCTATACATAGGAATCAACAACAATAAATTGAACTGTATCTGTTACAAAAATTTAAATTGTAACTGTAAAATTGATTTTCCAGCAGTTATTGTGTAATACCTATGAATTGAATTTTTAATTTGTTAATTATACATTTCAAATTTTAAATTACAATTACAGATTGTAATCTGCACCTATCTGCAAATTACTAACCAAAGTTTTGATTTCATAGCTGTCATAATTTGAATAGTAATCTTTATTGCAGTGGAATTTTTACTTTCAATTTTCCACTTATAATTGGTCTTAATTATCTTTGTTTGAAGTGACGATTCTGTTTCAATTTTGTAAGAATAATGTGCAATTCAATACACTTGAATTATTATTTTTCTTTGTTTGAAATGTATTTACTGAAGGTGCTGTATCTACAAAAAGACTAGGACATTTATAAATATCAAACAAAAATGAAGTTGTTAATTTTTGCCTTGAATAATAGTTAATTTAGCCTGAAGTTTAAGTAAACATTTATGCCATTTGTTTTGCAACATGCCTGTAGATGCAAACTACATCGGAAAAAGAAAAAATTCCTTTAACGGGTTTTTCCGGAACTATTTTTTAAATTAAGGCAGACTTTGTTTTCAATAGAATATGGTGTTCATACCTCAAAAACAAATTGTTTGGCAGCAATAATTAAGTTGTTGAGCTTTATGTTGTGCCCCTTTATGCTACTAGAGCAATGATGCACTTTCACTATGGTACCAAAGTTAACACAATAAAACACCCTTGATTATTATTAAACCAGTTTCTAGTTTTTACGACCGTACGTAGATTTACTCATGAGTACAACATACTTTCTCATATTTCTATGTCGTCACTAGTGTCGAAATCGAAGCGAATAAAAAAATACTCACGAAACATTAAACTCGCGCGTGGACTGGGCAAAAGAAAACCTTGGTATTTAATTATTTTGCTAGATAACTATAAATAAGAATTACTATTAATTACTAGTTGTTTTCTATCAAACATACTTTTTGTGATAACTGGGGAACAAACCAATATTTTTGCCTGATTTTTTTTGCAAACTGCATTATTTATATATATCTAACAAAACTCACAGTTTGAACAAATAAATATGGTTGGGTTTGAAAATTTCACATGTTTACGACGCCACCCCCTATTTGGAGGTTGAGAGAAGACAAGACCATGATTCCCATACAAATACAAACTGCTGTCCTCCGTCCTTGCTTCTTACTCCTGTCAAAAGTGCTAGACAATAAACAATTTTTCCATCAGAACTTTGCCAACAATGGCAATTTTATAACTACATTGCTGGATTAACTGCACTATGAAAATCAATGAGAAATCAATTTGCCATACAACAATTACATCATCTCCTCTCACCTGATCAACTTTGTTTCATCTTCAACCCAGAATCCTCTGAGTTGCTTCAAAATTGACCCTCCTCTTATGCAGTGATTTGCTGGTCAAAATAAATCTTAGCTGTTGTTGTTGACCAAATATATTCATCTGGTTCATGACAAAATTCAACAACAACAACAATAATAATAAAACAGAAATTTTTAAGTACATTTAGTGGATCCATATGGATGACGGGTTTGACCCCTTCCTAAATTACACTAAAATTCAACAACAACAATATCTTGCATCATTCACCACAACAAAGCTTACCTGCTACCACAAAATGCACATCATTCAACATCAACTCTAAAAAACTGTTGACCTGTTGCAGGTTGTAGTTGATAATAAAAAATGACACAATGGACTTTACATACTTACTTATTTGAGTGCAATTTAGGAAGAGTGGCAACAGTTTTCTTCCATAGGCCATAGGGATCAACTAAATGTACTTTAAAATTTCTGTTTCATCATCTTACTTACTTCTTTGGATATTTAAAAAAAATACTGAAGAAAATTCGTCTTCATAAGCAGAAACTACAATGATCGCAAGAACATATGAATTGAATATATTTCAGTCATAGCAGAGCTCAAAAACTCAAACAAAGAAGACAAAATCATGCTGAGTCTAAATTATGAGAAAACAAAAAATATATCACTGGTCTATTTTTTGTTGTAATATAGAGAGCAATTGAGAGCTCCAAATCATATTCTATTCTAGATGGGACCAGAAAAATCCCCATTGCAACTCCTTGGTTGTAATCATATGGTAAAGAAGGGTGGTTTCTTGATTGCAGAGAATACTTTTTCCCAGAAGCAAAGCATTCAATTGGTCATTCAAAAACCCATTGACACCAAGCTGGGACTAGAAAAAATCAGATGATTGTATTTCCCAAAATTGGTGAGTGTTTAGGAGTGGCATTGGCAATTGCATGGCAAGTAACAAAATTCAATTTCAATCAAAAATGACATATGTGGTGAGATACAGTGTCATTAATGGAAAAATTACACTTAATTGAACAGGTATATCATAAGGATAACACCAGTAACCATCAATTTCTTGAAAAATGTAGTGGCATTGAGTGCTTAGAACAATTCTAACAGCAGCAAATCACCATCATTGGCAGTTTGAACAAGCTAACCTCCAGGTAAATAGAATAGATGATTGCCCAGTGCCATGCATACCATGTGATTGATGGCCTTGCATTCAAGAAATATGACACATCCTTTTCAAGAAAGGAGCCATCAATAGCTCTTTTTTCAGGAATGGAGCCCTCAATTGCTCCTTTTTTCTCTTACCGCTCCTTTTATTTTGTCACAGCTCCTTTTTGCTTCATTTACACTGCTGGTTCAGAGTAAAAGTAAACACTTAATCCTACAAATATGTTTTGCCTAAAATTATTTTAATGAATCATTTGTAGTATTTGAGTGATCTAAAGTTAAATGATATTTGCTAAATTAAATATTCCACTTTGCAATCTTCCAGTTTAAATTATTCAATGATAAAATAAATTGGGTAAAAGTTCAAAATCTTAACTCTGGATTCACTTTCTCCAAAATCTAGGAAAGCCAACCAATCACAAAAGTTAGCCTTAGCAGGCTCTAGTCCCCCAGAGGACAGAGTCTGCAAAGCAATCATCCCTTGCAATAATTCCACCCATAACTTTGGAAAAGGTCGACATTTTCAAAACAAAAATTATTTTTTTATATTTTGTTACACACATTATGGTGAATTTTCAAAGAAAATTTCTGGGTTTGAATTTTCACAAATTAGTTGTAACATTTCTTATCAATCTCATTTATCTTATTCAACCAAACATCTTCATCTAGTAGTTTGCAATCTGCAGCTCCATTTTTTGATGAGTAAATTACAAGAACACCATACAATAGGAAATCTTTGTCATTGAAAAGTGATTTTGTTCAAAATGTAATCATTGTCAACTCCCATACTTTCCTCCAATTGAAAGTCAAACTCTTCAAACTTTTGTAACAAGAATTTATTATTCTTCAATTTTTGTGGATTTTTTAATCAATATGATTGCCACACAATCATGGTTTTTCTTGTTGTTTTTCTTTGATATCTTGCATTCTTCCAAGCCTTTTTCTCGTCCCATTGGAAGCCAAGAAATTGGGAAGCCAAGAAAAGTGAATGCCCTTCATAATCATGTAACGAAAAGTACTTTGTTAATCATAATATTTGAGGCACAACACAAAAATGATTGTGGCAGATATCTTGCAAAAATACACCACCAACAAATTCTCAAAACCATGTTTGATGGCCCCCAGTTACTGGTTGAGAATGTGGCATCAAGTACTAATAAATTAATGGAAGTCCAAGCAATGCGTGTTATTTTTGCGGCCGATGGAAAGTAAAATCTTTGAAATTCACACTTGTCCTGAAAGTGAGTGTTATTTATTCATGGGCACCTCTCTATTGAGCCACACAATTCTTTTACGATTTTGTTATTGTCAACTCATAATACTAGCGAAATTTCAAATTCCTTTGCTTTTGCTCTTTGCACCATGATATTAAAAGTAGCGCACACAGATTATGATCATTGAGGATCATTGTTCAACGATAACATTTTAGGGAAACCTACTACTCAACTAAGATATTGGTGTTTTTTTACGTTGCAACCCCGCAAGGTTTGGCACGAAGATTGTTAAACTTAAGTACAATACTCATAACGACAATGAATTGCTTGCACTGATTGCACAAGTACCTTATTAGTGCTTTCGATGAGCCCACATTAGAACCTAGAATAATCCCATTACCTGGCCAGTCTCAACATCAATGTCAACATCGTAAAATCCTGGCCGAGTAGGAAGTCCTGGAATTGTCATAATGTCACCGCCTGAACGAAAATTAAAATAAACAAAAATGGAATATATTGGCGTGGATATCAGAATTAACAGTGTTGTGAGGAAAAGATAAGAACAACGAGCTTACAAATTGGATAAAGAAATCCTGCACCAACACAACTCCTAATCTCTCGTACGAAAATTCTGAAATTGGTTGGGACCCCTTTGGCACTCGCATCACAAGAGAAGGAATATTGAGTTTTCGCGATGCAAACTAAGGAACAGTGTTGTGTCGCATAATGTAGTTTTGTTGTAAAGTGCAATTTGAGAGGGACAAAAAGTTCACTGTCAGAAAAAACAAACGCAACAAGTGAAAAAAGTAGCCGATGACACTCACTGGGCAATTTGCTGTACAGGTTTTAAAAAATGAGAGAGAATAAGTCAATCGCTTCAGATGAACCCATGATCAACAAACACCTGAAAAATGAGAGTCCGAGAAATGTCTCCACCATAGAAACTCACCCGAAACCACTGCTTTCGTATTGTTCCATTTGTTTTACTGCCAGCTCCGAAAAGTCAACTCCGTCTGCACCATAAATCTCCTTACTTATAGTCTCCACTTTTTCCTTTATAGGCAAATCCAAATCATACAAGAAACGGAACTGCTTCTCTGGATCTGTATCCTTCCTACTCTCTTCACACGCCAATGCCACAGCCTTGGCCAAGTTTTCAGCTCCCTTACCACCTTCCGCCCAATGGTTGGAAATTACTGCATCAAATGCCCCAGCGTCTAAACTAGCTTTCTTTACTGCCTCCATTTCAGCTTCAGTGTCATGTTTGAATTGATTGATTGCCACTACAACTTGGACATTAAATTTCTTCGCATTTTGTATGTGTTTGACAAGGTTGGCACACCCAGCAGTAACGAGTGGGATGTTTTCAGTTGTGTATTCTGGTGACAGCGGCTTGCCTGCAGACACTGGCGGGCCACCTCCATGCATTTTCAAAGCTCGTACCGTAGCAACGATGACAGCACATTGGGGCTTGAGGCCCGACTCACGGCATTTAATGTTGAAAAACTCTAATAGATGGCGATTTGAATTTTATTGAAATTTGTGTTGTGATAGAAAAATAGAGCGCAGAGAAAATGAAAATTAAAGAAAGAAACACAGAGTCAAGGCAAGTGTGTTATTCACACATTCAAATGGTCACTCACTTTCCATCCCAATATCTGCACCAAACCCAGCTTCCGTCACCACAAAGCCATCCTCTCCTACCAACTTCAAAGCCAATCTATCTGCCACAATACTCGAATTCCCAATTGCAATATTCGCAAAAGGACCCGCATGCACCAATACAGGAGTCCGCTCCACCGTCTGCATCAACGTGGGCAACAAAGCATCCTTCATCAACACTGTCAAGGCACCCCCACAACCCAAATCATCTGCTGTAACTGGCTCCCCTCCCTTGGAATAGGCAACTACCATATTCCCAAGCTTTTCTCTCAAATCTGCCAAATCTTTGGCAAGGGCCAAGACTGCCATGATTTCACTCGCCACTGTAATGTCGAAGCCGGTCTCTCGTTCGTGTTGCACACGGGGTGTTTCTCCCTTTTTAGTTCCGCGGGGTTGGTAGGTTTCGTTGGGGCCCTTGCCGATGGTGACGCGGCGGAGGTGGCGGTCGCAGGTGTCGAGGACTCTTTGCCAGGTGATGGTTGTGGGGTCGATGTCGAGTCTGGCAAATTTAGACTTTTCTTCGGGGGTGAGTTCTGTTGGATGGAAAATGAAGGTTTAATTTTCATAAGACATGATAACCGTTGAAGATTGAGAATGTTCAATTTGCAAGGCATCCCAGAACAAGAAAAGGAAAATGGTTCACGCCATGCACACCCAAGACAACAAAACCAAATAGATCTCACCACTGGGTGCCTTCTCAGGATCAATCCCCAACTTCTTCAGCCTCCTCTTCATAACCCCAGAAAAACCCTTCCCATCAGGACACAACCTCCGAAACAAAGCCTCATCAGACTGCCCCTCCTCATGAAACATCCTCGCTTCCAACCCCGCCGCCAACAAATTATTTGCCGCTGTAATTGCATGGATATCCCCCGTCAAATGCAGATTGAACTCTTCCATGGGTACTACTTGGGCGTATCCTCCCCCGGCTGCTCCACCTTTGATCTGGGACAAAAATTAAAGAGTTGGTCAATACGGAAATTGGATGGAAATCCATTGTTTTTCGGTCATCGGACGCACTTACCCCAAAGGTGGGCCCCTGGGACGGCTGACGAATGCAAGCAAAGCATGGGCGTTTCCCATCTTTGTTAAGGTGATGCGGAGAGGAGAGAGCTTGGGCAAGACCAATGGTGGTGGTAGATTTACCTTCACCGAGAGGGGTGGGGTTGATGCCGGTCACGACGACGTAGTTGCCATTGGGGGAGGAAGAGAGGCGGGAAAGGGGGGAGGAGAGTTGGATTTTGGCTTTGGCGATACCCCATGGAATTACTTCGGAGGGGAGAAGGCCCGCTCTTTACGAATGGCGAGTGTTGCGTTGAAGGAAAGAAAATAGATCAGACTCGACGTGAAGGGAAGTTACTATTGGTCAAAAACGGAACAGGTCTTTTCACGCTTACTCTTTGGCCAAATCTTCAATGGGAAGCAAGCCAACTTCACGAACAATGTCTTGGCTGACTTCGATGTCGCTGGGGACAGGCGTTTTGGGCTTGAGTTTCGGATAGAGATCGATATTTCCGCTCATGATTAACGTTTACAATAATATGCCACTATGAATGATGGTGATGGATTTGATCCAAATTATCTATGTAGTATCTAGGAGCACGTGGTATTTGGAAATGTGGGTTGATAGAGGTTCTTTTTTATTTTTTAGAGTTTAGAGAGGTTTTGGTACTTAATTTAACTGCCTGCATAAGAGAAGGTCGATTGAGACCGTTCTGAGTACGATCGTCCAAAAGGCCGGCAAGTAGAATTTGGTATATTTCAACGTACCTCTCGATCTGAATCAAATCTCATATGTTTTTGACGTACATGATCACTCATTTCTATATTCAATTTTAGAGACCTTAATTATTTATTTTCAATCATGTCAGAATCATGTGCTCTATTTCTAGAATTTATTATGGCCATCATGTTTGTCATAATACATATATATGTAGGGTACCATACTCAATGTATTATGCTATTATTGTAGTAGGTAGGAGATTACATACCTACAATTTACCTCTATGAAAATGCTCAGTTTCGTATGTAAGTATCCCAGACCAACAGCAATTGCTAATTAAAATTACTATTGCCTTAAAACGTCACTTAGTAACAAGATCCTTTGTAAGAAAATTACGTGGCAAATTTAAATTAAGTTTCTTCAGTAGTGAAATACGTACAATGTCATAGACTTATCTTTATGAAATTTCTTCCAATCACGAATGGATGTCAGATCCCATAATAAAAATATACATCAACAAAGGCTGAATATATCAGGATTGTTTCCAAAAGTTGACTCTTCATTTTGATAATTTTATCAAATTGCTTTTTGACTCGTGCCTAAAGCCAGGAGAAATAACACGATGAAAAGTTTGCATGTTGGAATCAATACTTCTACGAATTTGCATTTGAATATAGCGTTCAATTGTACCTATCGTCTTTACCATAGATTATATCAGGAACATCCCAAAGTAACTTCATAAGCAGTGACAAAAACATTTTCCATTACAACATGAGAGTCAAAAAAAAATCAAATTAAAGATATAAAAACTAAAAAACTGTGAAAATTTTCAATTTCTCAGCTGATTTTTTTACTTTTTTTCTTCTTATGACATTAATGGCTTCACCAGCAACATGGGAAAAATTTTACAGCATTTATGACATAATCTACAACATCGTGAACAACATCTATAACATTTACAACATTAACAACATTATGGATATAAACAAAACTTACAACATTTCAAAATCATTCAATTACTATTTAGATCCCATTAGTCATGCCATCTAATGACTATTATTGTAAACAGTACCTTGTAGTGTACAATGCTATTGTTTACTTTCTACTTCTTATATATATAGGTATGGCACAATACATACCTAGTTACATATGTGCCTAGGACTATCTAGGTAGAGTTCTACAGGAAAAACAAAGCCATCTCAAAACTTCATCAACCAAAATTGTTTTTTTTTAGTTTTTACCTATTATGACAAAAAATCTGAAAAAATGAAAAAATGTCATAAATGTCTCAAGTAAAATTTGTTATTTTTCATTTTTTTTGCAACTTTCATTATTTCAAGAGTTTTAATGATTAAGTTATGCATAAAGCAAGAATAACATTCTTTTGTTTTCTTCAACTTATTTTGAAAATTGGGGAATAATTGTTTTTTAGTAATATTTACAACATAAGAGAGCTTCTTCAAAATCTATGACATTGTACACAACATCTACAAGATTTACAACACTTACAACATTTTCTACAACATATACTAGTTTGTCTACAACATTTACAACATCCTTAACAATGCCGTAGAAAATTCTACAACATTTATGACATTCAAAAGTGATCAATAACTTGCAAAATTTTTATCAAAATATTCAAAACAAAATTAGCTTTGATAATTGCAAAAAAAATATTTTTTTAATTTTTTTAATGTCAGCTATGTTACATTACTATATGAAGTTTCATTGTTTTACCAGCATGTAATAAATAACAATACAAGCATGATTATGGGATGTTTCAGTAACTTTTTATTGTTGTTTTGCTTTTGGGTCATCTTTGAAAATGTAGGTACAGTAGGAAAAAGTAAATTCCATCATGTTATACATACAGTTGTTTTTTTTCTGAGAATCTATCACAAGGAAATAGGTAGATATCTAAATTTAGTACTAATTCCTACAATTTTGATAAGTGATGATCACGGATGATTGTTAGAAAAAAGAGTCAACAATGCACTCCCCCACGCCCACCAGCACACACACAATAAACACACCAACAAACATCCATCAATGATGACCATAGACCATGGTGTGGGATGCTGCCACAGCAATGGCAACACCATCCTAACTTGCCTGCCACAGTGAAAACAATCACCAAGCATTGGATTAAAGCATGTGAGTGTCTTTGGCAAAAGCGATGCCAATGATGCCAATTGTTTTCACATGGATTGATCTCACTTTTGTCACCAACAGCAGCTGACATAAATAATGCAAAAGACTAGTAAATTATGCAAACAAAATTAGGTTTCCCATCAAGGTAACCAGCTTAATACATTGTATAGAACCTAAATAGGTACTTTTACTTGGCACTTTGATGGGAGACCAGTTTGGAACGGTTCTCTATGACACCAGCGGAAATCCTATCATTGACTTATTATTTCTTCTGTTTATCATATGAATTTGGGTGTTAAATATTCCCTCAGTAAATAGAGTAACAAAATTCATATGATACAACATACTTAAAAAAAGTCTTGTTTGTAGAACTTTTTTGCAAACCCAACTGTAGTTATGCCAGTAAAAATAGCAAAAACAATAGGTAAATTGGTACATATGTAGCTTGATAATATGTATGTATGTTGTATGTATGTAGCTATGTACTGTAGTAGACAAGGTACATAAATACCAGTTACCTATCTTTTTCAAATATTTGAATATGTAGACACTTGAAAAATGTAGGCACACTTAAAAATCTGGTGCAAAAACATAGGTACAAAATTTTCCAAAATGTAGGTACCAATATAATCTTTGGTAAAGAGAGTAAATACAACACTAAGAGATGTTGTTGAATCTGAATCTTCCCAGCCATGCCATGTACAATGGTGGCTGCACAATGATTAAGCTTCAGGCATTGGGCTTCCAGAAGCTGTGATGCCCCTGTCCCACTACATAACAATACCAATTATGTTGCCATTTAAGGCATAAAAAATAAAAACAAATCATAATTTTTGAATTGTATCACAGGGTTGTTGTGAAGCTGTATGTTTGTCATGCACTCCACAATGATTTTCATTTTGCTTCATTGTCCATGATGTTGAGACAGCAGCAGCACTGGGAAGCTGCCACCAATGCCCTCTAATCTGACTGCTATTTGACTTAAATAAAGAGCTAATAAATTGCAATACAAATGCTACAATGATGATGGTTGTGACAGCTTTTACAAATGATGTATTGTTGGAAGATCTAAGTGCCAAATGCTGGGTGTTCTTACTTTAAAAAACCTAAATTCATTAGTTCATATTCAAATCATACAGTAAGTGACCTTATGGTAAAATGAGTATAACCAATGGGTATTAGTAGCGGAGGAGGGTCAAAAGATCACAACCGTGAGAGATTGAGGGTTGCCAGTGAGAATACTGCAGTGATAGGATACGGTAATCCCATGGCTGGCCACTGCTGGCAAAAAAATGACTCAAGTCAATCATTACAATAATACAACAATACAATAATAGGAGTAAATGAGTAAGTAGTAGTAGAATATTTAGACCATGTGTAAGTAATAATTGGCTTGAAAAAAAAACATCTAAGCAAAACATTGAAAGGGTTCACGATGCAACATTTTGAGCAATACTACCTCTACGACGTATCAGGCTTTTTGCTTAGATCTATCTTTTTGGCTGCTTTTATCTGTTCAAGTAATATCAAGTCTTGTAGTGAAAAAGAACAAAGTTCAAAGCTTTTTAATAAGCCTTTTCCAATAGTCCTAACATACTATACCTATGGTACCTACACATTGATCTAGCATATTATCATAGTTAGGTAAGTCTAGTACTGTGCTACCCTAGTAAGTACAAAAGTATTCATACATACATCTATCTATCATCTACCTACTTACTTACATAGTACTACTGCTGATTAATATATCAGTACAAGTAGCTCTTTCAAGCTCTTATGGTAATTAGTAATTCTGTCAAAATTTTTGGCGTGATAACTGTGTGATAATGCTCTTAGATGTTTTTTTCAGCCTGAACTTTTCTACATAGAAAAGTTCAGGCTGAAAAAAACATCTAAGTAGATCGGAAGAGCG
>JALLOT010004074.1:0-10656 GCA_036939595.1 Thalassiosira livingstoniorum | reverse complement strand
AACTCACCCGTGTAGCCTACGGCGTTTGCGCCACGAAGTAGCATCTGGAACAGCATATCCGGAGCAGCCTCGCGAAGATCTTCAAGTCGCTTCCAAGGACATTCACGCAAGAAATTCATGGATACATCAAATGTTGCACCACCCCACATTTCAAGTGAAAATACATCCGAAGTACCATTAAATGCTGTATTCGTAGCTTCTGCCGCCTTCATCAAATCAGCAGTCCTCATTCGGGTGGCAAGAAGACTTTGATGGGCATCTCTCCAAGTGGTATCTGTGATCAAAGTCCGCTTCTTCTCGGTATGCTGTCTGACGGCCTTGGCCAATGCATAGGGACCTTCTTTTCTCAAGATGTTTCTCCAATGAGGTGCCTCTACTTCCACTTCCCCTTCTTTCTTTTTGCTATCCAAAATGCTTTGAATCTTTTTGGCACTGGGCCCTGGAATGTTGTGGTTCATGATTGTTTTGACGATTTCGGGGTCTGCACCGAGTGACTTAGGGTGGCCATTGACAGCAAGGTTTGCAATGTATTTCATCATTCCTTCGATGTCATCATATTTTTGACCTTTTGTGAGGGCACTCAAGTTATCTGCAGCTGTTGGAGCTCCTGGTAGGTTATCAAGGAGACTCGGGTTGTCTTGGATGAAATTGAGGTTGAAACTTCCAGCAACAAAGTCGGGATGGTCCATCACTGAAACACGCCAGAGATATAACAAAGCTGTGATAAGCACCAAAGTCGGTCCTTCAAAGCCAAAGACGTCAAATCAAAGATTATCTCACCATTTAGAAGGAAAGGAATGTTGGTCTTCACACCGCGAATATGATTCTCTCTCAAAGCACGCCTCATTCTTCTAATAGCTCCATCCCAAGNTGTTAGTCTTCACGCCGCGAATATGATTCTCTCTCAAAGCACGCCTCATTCTTCTAATAGCTCCATCCCAAGTCTTATGACTTGCTGTGTACTTGACCAAAAGTGAATCGAAATATGGCTGCACAATCATTCCAGGATAGGAATATCCATCAATACGCATTCCTGGACCAACGCTGTGGCGGCACACATCCAACATTCCTGTATCAGGAGCAAAGTCACGGGCAGGATCTTCAGTTGTGATACGGCATTGCATTGCAACTCCTCTTGGGACAATCTTTTCCTGGACGAGTCCGATCTCCTCAAGAGATGCTCCACCTGCAATTAGGAAAGTGCTCTGCACGATATCCACTCCAGTCACTTGTTCCGTCACAGTGTGTTCCACTTGCACACGAGGGTTGACTTCCATAAAATAATGACGCCCTTGATCATCCACCAAAAATTCAACTGTTCCGGCATTTTTGTAATTGCATGCCTTAGTAATCTTCAACGCGTCCTCTAAAACATTCTTCCTCACTTCCATGGGATGGTGACATGCTGGAGCAATCTCTACAATCTTTTGGTGACGACGCTGCACCGAACAATCTCTCTCCCAAAGATGGACGACGTTTCCTTTACCATCGCCAATAACTTGAACTTCAACGTGTTTTGCATTTCGCACAAATCGTTCTACGAAGCAACCCCCGTCACCAAAGGAAGCTAGTGCCTCAGAAGATGCTGCTTTGAAGAATGGAATGAGATCTTCCTTCCTGTTNCCCGTCACCAAAGGAAGCTAGTGCCTCAGAAGATGCTGCTTTGAAGAATGGAATGAGATCTTCCTTCCTGTTAACAACGCGCATACCCTTTCCACCGCCTCCCTTGGCAGCTTTGATGATGATAGGGAGACCATGCTCTTCGACAAAGGCTTCTGCTTGCTCGGTTGTGGTCAGGGGCTCTGTGGTGCCTGGAACAACAGATACGCCAGATTTGATGGCAAGTTCGCGGGCTTTGGTTTTATCACCAAATGTTTCTAGATTCTGATTTTATTAAGTAAAAATATGTAGGAGGAATGCAACGAAACAATTAGAAAATCTTTAGATTGAAGATGCAATCAAAAGTAAGAGAACGATTGATGAGCCTACCTCAACAGAAGGACCAACAAATGTGATTCCATTGTCAGCACAAGCCTTGGCAAACTCGGCTGACTCTGACAAGAAGCCGTATCCAGGATGAATGGCATCAATGTTGTTTTCTTTGGCAATGTTAATGATGTTTGTGACTGCAATGTGTAAAGATTTAATTGACAGACAAACATTTTTTTAGTAAACTGATAATAAATTATCGAGCTACAAAATGTGCATTGTAAACGAATCAAATTGAAATTTACTCACTGTTCAGATAAGCACCCACAGGAGTCCCCGAGTCAGGCAATATGAAGCTCTCGTCTGAATCCCAGCGATGTGCTGAATTTCTATCTTCGTATGCGTAAATACTCGCTGTCTTCAAATTCAGCTCAGTCGCTGCCCGATCAATCCTGACTGCAATCTCTCCGCGATTGGCAGCCATAATCTTCTTGAAAGGACAAAGATGGGCAAGGTTGGCCATGCTGGTAACGGCCTCGGCGGCATCGGGAACGTAGCCTGCCAGCACATCCACTTTCTTTGTTTCGACCAACTCATCAGTTGGCGCTTCTAGAGTGACTGTTGCAGATTCATTTTTGAACAACAACTTTGAGGGACTGGAGATGATTTTGTTGTTGATGTTTGTTCGTGGAAGAACTGATCGAGGTGGAAGGTGCGGCACAAATGCTGTGCCCTGATTTGGGATGAGGCTTGATAAGCCAAGGGTGGCCAATGGGAGACGCATGGGTTTTTGTTATTTGATTTCTAATGTCGTTTGATGGTTTTTATTTCTTTTTGGAATTTAGAGAGGTATTAGGGCAACAACAGTTTTATTATATAAGTAGTATTATTGTTTTGGATTTTGTTTTGATTGTTTGCTTGAGTTGTTGATGATTATTTTTTTATGAGGACAAGTTTTGCGAATGATGTTGGTTGTTCATTGATACTCCTATTCAATATAGTTAGTATTGTACTATCTCAACTTTCATGGAGGAACAATTCCAAGTATGGTACAATATTCTAATCATTGGCTGATAATCTCTTTGATAATCACTACCATACTAAGTAGAGTACGTTATTGGCTGCAACCACAATACAATCGTGGGTTATTGGAGAGCTCCTGAGGAATAGAACCAAAAAGGGCGTTCTCGTTCCATCCAGCGTTCTCATAGCCCAGCATAGCCGGAGTAGTCTGTCGGAGTTCACAATAATTATTATTATTCACACAACAAGATACTTTTATGTACCATACCATACCATAGAATAAGTACCCAACAAGATAGGTAGTTAGTACCATATTGTAGAGTATTGTAGGTACTTAGTACTATAATAACCTAGCAATATTAATATTGATATTGTACCATCATATATGTACCTTTTACTACTACTACTATTTTTTAGAGTCTTTATTTTAGAGTTCGCAAATTTTTTGTAGAATACTTACAATAACGGACGGATATTATTATTTTGTAGGTAGGAGTAGATAGATATTGTACAAGAGGATTTTCGAAATTTGAAATTGCATAGGTTCATAGATACATAATTACAGAGGATTTCGCGAGAGATATCTTTGGGAAGACAGATTTTGGATACCTGTGGATACTATTTTTTAAACTTGATTACTCCTTCCTTTCCAGCGAACATCGGGAATTCAGTAATTGTAACGTTGTAAGTACAAAGTATTATTAATTATTAAATACTTCTATCTACAGACCTAAGTATGTAGATAAGTACTTACTTCTTAGGTAAGTAGTACTACTTGCTTAGATAGTGCAATACTTTTGTTGTATTGACCAAAGTCTGTCATCATAGATCATTGTCCCATCCAATTTTGCATAGTTTTCAAGCTTCAGTTTTTTTAGTTTTTCAAAGTTCTGACAGATATTGAATAATGAGATCATATCTCTTATTGATTTTCAATTCAAAAAGTTTGTCCAAGATTATTTTATGAAAGGGCTAACTGCTAACTGTCCAATATATCATCTCCCTTCTAATAGGTACTTAAACTCCTAATTTTTTTATGCAGAAATTTCATCTTAATTAAGCAATCATGTGTTACAAAAAATTAGTGATAGGTTTCTCTATTTTATTAGCGAAGTAACCCAGGATCAAATTACACACTTGTTTTCTCAAGTCTTCCTATCTTAAGTCATTTCATTCTTCATTCCACATCATGTTATTGAATATATATATATATATTTAGGTCCCATTTTCATATTAGACTCTATTTGAACAAATTCAATATACAGTATGATTAATTTGATCAACATCAAATTTGTGCACAGCTGTTCCCAATCATCTTGGTCAAGCTCTGAAATAGACTGGATTAGTATTTTGGGTCAAATATACAATATGAACAAAAAAGCACAAGAAATGTTCAAGCTGAATTTTTGTGTCATATCAAGTCATTTTAATAGTAAAATTTTTACTCTTGCTTATTGTGATGCCAATCTAAATTTCTTTACCTGAATGTCACTAAATGATTCCTGGTAGTTTTAGCTTTTGGAATATCATCAGTTTCCAACCAAAAAATGGAAGTATCATTTCCATCTTTTATCCATTTGCTTTGAGTATGTCAATTCATGGTGTCCCAGTCAAATGATTGCTCCAAACCTTTTTGTCAAATCAAAATGTGAACTTATTCAAGGGCTAAATTCAATAACCATATTGTGTGTCTTACCATTCATCATTTATTTGGAAATTATTTTCCTATTTCCCACTTTCTGTTGGAATAATACCTAATCTTGTCTATCAATTGTGCAGTCATTTTTGTTTTATTTAGAAATATGACTGTTTTATGATGTGTAATCATAGTATTATTATCTAAGTTAACACAAATATGATTTCTTTTAATTCTAGTGAATTTGATTGTTGTATGAGGGATCAATAAAACTTTTATCTTGCCATTAATTGGAACAAATCTGATACTTTTAGAAAACTCTATGCATAGAAACAAACACTAATAAGAAGCTAAGACAACTGGTGTTGTCTCTTGATTTGATATTAAATAAAATACCTGGTTTGGTAATATTTAATATTTTCAGGAAAAGAAGTCGAATAAAGTTAAAAATAAAAAAATAATTGGTCTGGATAGAACAGTGTTGAAATTATTCTGACATAATCTACACAATTCAAAGTGAATAAGCTTCTCCCATTTTGGTAGAAAAAATTACTGACAAGTTCTTTTTTAGATCTTGATAATTTCAAACCAATGTTATTTTGAGGTAGATTTTTCCAGAGTCATGTTCACAACATGTTTGTCTTAATATATAACAGGGTGGTTACATTTGATAATTTCATAAAAATAGAATTTTGAAGGAAAACAAACTTTGTTTTCAAAAATATTTTGTTATAGTGTTTTGTACAAAAATACAAAAATATCAAAATATTGCAAATCAATGTTTTTATCATTTTTTATTAATCAAAAATTACTGGATTCAAAAAAATCTTTCTAAGGAAAACTTAGAATTTGATTTTCCAAAATCTATAATTCTTTAATTCTTAAAACTGCCATTTTTATGTTTTAATTATAACTGAATTATATTTCATACAAAAAATAATGAAAACAACAAAATAACAGAATAACAAAATAATAAAATAGTTACTTTTTATTGTTTTTCGTTATTTTTCATTATTTTTTATTATTTTTCATTATTTTTTATTCTTTTTCATTTTTTCATTTTTTTTTGTTTATTATTTATTATTTTTCATTGTGTTCATTATTTTGCATCAATTTTTATTATTTTTTTTATTTTTATGTCTTTTATTATTTTTTTACTATTTTTTTACTATTTTTTATGAAGAGTACCTAATTTTGTGTTGAATATTTTTTTATGTAATTAGTCAAATTGTTCTGAAAATTCTATCATTATTTTTGTAATTGAAAATATATTTGTTTTGTTTGATCAATTATTTTGGCTGATTCTCAATAAAATGACTCTGGGATGTTCACCTTGTATACCTTTGTCATTGCATGGGCTAATCTTACGGTATTTGCCATTATCAATTATCAATGGGATGTCAATCAATAGTATAATTACTCTTGAATGTTTTGTGGAAGGAACTATTAAAATGGTTTATATGAAAATTTGTGTGAATGGGGTGGTACATGAGAGTAGGTATTCAGACAGCTTTTGCCCAAAAGAATAGTACTGTAGGTTTTGGGCAAGATATTTGAGGAAGGATTTACAGAGGTTGCTAATTAGAACAGAACCTAACAGAAACATAATCAACAACAAACCCATTATTTGATTTATTTGATAGTTTAAGTTTAGGTTTAGGTTTAGGTTTAGGTTTAGGTTAATATTGCTACCATCTAGGGGTATGACACCCACTACAAATAATAGTTTAATCTAAACAAACAACTGGCAAAAATAAAGTGGAAAAAACAGAAACTACAAGTTCCATGGTGTCAAGAAAATGTTCCTCCTCAATGAAAAATATCATTGTTATGTTTTGGTCAAAATCATCCCCAAGAAATCTGAAGCAGAAATCACTTGAGCTAGGTCCTTCAGACAACCATAAGATGCAACAATCTCTATACTACCTGCCACCCAGCAGATTCCCTTAATTCATTTAGTATTAGCACTTTTAGGGAGAGAAATTACTTTTTGTTGGTATGTTTTTGTTTTTGGAGAGGAACTCCTATATCATAAACAGTTTTGATTTGGCATAATGTCCCAGCATTGTTGTGAGGGCTTGTGACACTACTGTCACCATCAGCTATTCCCCCCAGGCTAAGGGAAGGAATGCTATTGTGCTGTGTTTGTCTTCTTGTGAGGGTTTGTGACTTTTCAAGTTTCATACTCCATATATGAGATAGTAGAGATTGATTGTGGGTTTCATGTTCTTGTCCACCCCTTGCTTGAAATCTAAAGTCTCTCTCTGCTCAATCTCATGGCTTGATTTTTTAAATCCATTTTTTGTTGTATCCACCAAAGCTCTATGTCAATGAAATTTACCCCCCACCCTGGGGGTTTTCATTGTCATTTTTGGCATGGGTTGTGAGGGGATATCTGGTCCATCATTGTTTTGATTGATTTTGATTGATCTGGTTCTCTCAGGTGGGTGTAGCAGTAGACAGGGAGGAGAATTCCTCTTGAATACCCCAAGAGAGTTGATTCAACAGCTGTTTGATGAGCAGCAAAATCCAGATATAAAATGGGGAGCTTGTCTCATCCTGTCTAGGCATGAAGCAGCTTCTGTTTTCCTTGACAATATACAGATGACAAAGAGGAGTTTCATTTGCCAATTATCTAGAGAGGTTTTTGGGAAATGTATCTTTGGGTTGTGTGGTTGAGGTTTGAGCATTTGATGATTCCCTCAGGGGTTTGTTGACATATTGTGTAGCATCAATCCTTATGCTGATCCTTGGTGTACCTTGATTGTCTGGGTTGACCATAGAAGTACTTGCTTGGGAGAATGCAAAATATTCTTAGATGATACATAGTTATAGATACTTGAAAAAAATAACAATGGCTTTTCATTGGCTGCTAGAGCATGATGTTTTTTGTTGGCTGCAGGTGTGGTTGTGATGATTTTCCCAGAAGCTATGGTGGCAACTCTAACAACCATGGTGTCTGTTGTGTCCCCCCTCAATGGGGGGCTGATGGATTGTTTTTTTGTTTGGGGGTGGCTATCCCCTACAGAGCCAGAGAGTATAGCAGAATCACCACAGTTCCTCACCTATGCTAGTATCTATATATCTAGGAGTTCACTTGCCAGTCCTAATTTATCCTTTGAATTTTCCAACTGGTACTTCAACCCTAGAGATTTAATTCAAACTTTTGCCAATGATAGCCTAGTAGGTTTCATTAAAAACATGTTTTTGTACTAGACAATTTTATAATCAAACATCCATATTTTGAACCTGACTCCTTTCTTGTATATGTGTCACCAATATCTTCATTATAAATTTTTAATTTCAATTCACTTTTCTGCAGTGACTATTTGAAATCAAGGTAATAATTTGTAGCCTGGGTTTGTTTCCACAAAATATTGTTCTACTATTTTGTTATTAGCTTTATTATTTTTTAGCTTTTTCAATATTTCATTCATAAAATATTCAAGCTCCTCTACACTTTCTACATCCCACATGTTTTGGACTAGTTGAAAACTGAATAATTTCTTTGTGTTGTATTTGCCACTTTTTTGACAAAATCACTTTTACTTTTTGTGATTTATGTCCATTTATTCTCTTGGACAAGAAAATACAATTGATGTTTTTTCATGCTTTGCTATTTATCAGACAAAAAATTGATTAATATGTGAAAAAAGTAAGGCAATGGTGAAGAAAGCTGCACTATATTGTCTTTGAAAATGTATTTTTTCTCTCCATGTGAGGAAAATGCTTTCTGAAACAGCTAACATTTCTTTTTGAATAGAGTATTTAATTCCTGTCTACATTTAAAGGCCTATACATAGGAATAATAAAAAAATTAAAAAACATTATGACATTTTGGACTGAATTTTTCATTAGATTATCAAAAATAATATTTACCAGTATTCTGTACTTATGTCTGTGTCTTTTATTGATATCACTGCATTGAATGTTATGATTTAAGGCTGTTGGTGCTTAATAAAAAAATAAATGCTTGTCCAATAAAAAATCATACCACAGTTGTATCAATATGATTATTCAACTCAACATGCTACATGTTAGTTTTTTTACTAATGCATTTTTCATTTATTGACATTCATTTTGCTTCAAAAAGAAACTTTCAACATCAAGACATGAAATTATATTGCAAATATCACTTTTTACTTTATTTTCATAAATTAATTTCAGACTATATTAGTTGGAAAACCCTTTTTTGGTACAGAATGAAAACAAAAATCAAGATGAGCTGAAAAGCTGAAATTGGAATAAAATAATTGATCTATCCAAGGCTGTAAACCTTCATTTAATGATCAAATGTTTATCAAACTTGTTACATTGATTGTTTGTTGAGATTGTATACATCTATTTTTTTATCTGTGAACACATAAATTATTATTGTCAATATATGGATTATTTGCAATTAAAAGACAGTAATACCCAAGCAGGACTTTTTGAAATGTCTTGTGCAAAGCAATTTTTGCAATTTTAGCTCAAAATCTTCTCATGTGATAAATTTTGACAAAGTGGATTGGTCAATACTAAATAATGATAGTCAAAAACATAATGGTATTGGTATCAAAAGCAATTAAAATCAGTTTTTCAGTTTCTAGCTACTGTTTGAGTTAGAAAAATAATGTGAATGTGTTGAAAGATAAACTTATCACTAAGTTCATCTACTAATTTGTTGATTTGAATTGATAAAGATACCAATACCACATGAGTGAGTGACTTTAGCTAGTAATGTACCAAAGGCTCAATAGGTATAAATAACATTTCCCAGTAAATTACAACCAATGAATAATTCACATTAATTGATATTGGGGCCTATCACTGCAATGTTTCACAACCAAAATGTGCACAACATTAAGAAAGGACAACATGAAAATGAGTTTGATATCTACAATAAATATGGGTTAAGAGTTAAGGATGAAGGATACCCCTGAATTGAATCACAAAAAATCATTAAGGACCTTGTTTTAGTGTAAACATCTTCTACAAATAAAAATAAGTTTTGAATGTAAATGGATTTATCATGGGATCTTCTTTCCCATACTTGGAAGAATGTTAGTAATTTTTTTGTATCTTTGGAAGCTCACAATATTTTTTATGTTTTATGTTGCTTCCTTTTGTAGTTTGTAGGTGGTTTGTGGATAATAGGGTGTTGTAAGAACAAGATCTACATAATAATGAGAGTACAATGCATTATTTAATTGGATAAAAATCATTATGAAAGTGTATGCCAGGAAAGGAAGGAATCATTCAACTCTTCCATTAATCAGTAATCCACAAACCTATTCAGCTTTGAATAAAACAATTACAATTGGAAGATCAATCCAATCTGATCAGTATCTTGAAATAATTTCAATCTCACTTTGTAGGGCTATATGTAGTAGAAACTCTATGGAAGTCAATGTTTTGCTAGTTTCCCATGATCCCAGGTAGAGGTAGACAAAAAACTAGGTAGATCATTAAAAGATCCAAAGTCACTATTGAGATATTGAAATAAGGTAATTGGATAGAAAATACTAAAGGGCTTTATCTGCCATTGTCTAGTGTAGATACAACCCAAGAACAAGATAGATAATTCAAATTACAATGTATGTAAGAGTGTGTTAGAAGTCCATCCTTTGTTCCCAGTTTTAGATAAACTCTACATATTCTTACATGGATTTCTGGCATAGTAAATCTCAATAATTAGCAATAATTACTTGTACCAAGTTTTACCAGATGTTTTAGTTGAGTTGAAAGATGTTAATTTTTATTGAGCTCATTATAATTCTACATAGTTTATCAGTTATTTCAATATTTCATTTTGCACCAAATCTACACAAAAGAATGCAGAAAAAGAAATTAAAAATGACCATTTTGGATGATAAAATATTTTTACTGAGTTTTGCTTGCAAAACAATATTTTAAATCATGTCTTGGATTGTAGAAACAAACTTGCAACCATTGTGAGGCATGGTATTTGGGATGTACATTGAAGCCTGTCACTATTATGATCTAAAAATCAACATACATGTAACAGACAGATAGACAGATAGACAGACAGACAGACAGACAGACAGACAGACAGACAGACAGACAGA